>APFE031428706.1:86819-107098 GCA_000404065.3 Pinus taeda
GGTTCTATTTTATTTTTTACCCAACTACGTAAATATAATAATAATTATAAAGAATATTATATTAATTAAAGGAGGTTTGACTGGGGTTCGTAAGTTGAAAATTAGCCGTTAGTCTTTTTAGCCGTTGGAGTCTCTGCTTAGACTATTTAACACGCTAACTGGATCTGTTTCTTCAACTTGTCCTGACGATGAACCACACTAGTTGGTTCGAAACGGGTCAACAAATGATCAATCATGTGATTTCGCCAAAAAGTTTCTAAACAAATTTTGAAGTTTGATAACTATAACTTGGATTTACAAAAAAACTTGCTGGATTTTTTTTCCATAATTTCTGGGCAATTCCTCCTACTAGTTTTAAAATTGTATTCTTGTCTTTTTTTCCAATTTAATAATGGAGCTGTTTTTAGTTTGATTTTTTGGAAGTTTTTTGGAAGTGGATTTTTCTGTAAAACTTGATAGGAATTCATTGAAGTTACAAGATTAAATGGTAAACTGTGTACAATAAAAATGCTCTAAAGGTGTTTCATGATACTTAATCCATATGAATAGTAAAAAAATAATTTAAATAACAAAAATCAAAATTTCACCTTAAAATTTTCTCAAATTCCAACACTAGAAATTCCAAAAAATCTCACTATAAACAACGGCATAAATAACTCCATAACATATACAGTTGGAAAATCATATGCGAAAAATAGTTACCATGAAGAATATTTTTTATTTAACTAAATCACACATCATCTTTTAAAAGCCCAACTTCGTGAAAGGAAGTATTGAAAAAGGAAGCTGTTCTAATATTGTATTATATTTATAAACTAAATTAAATGGAAATATGCAGTGAGTTTTGCATATTTATAAAAGGGATAAGGTAAAATTTATAATTATGTTACTTTAAGTTATTATATTTTAAATTTATTTATAGTTTAGAAAAAGGTTGAACTTTTATATAATTAGGTTTTTCAATTTTTTTAAATAGAAGTGGTTATTATTGTAGTTTTTTGAATATAAAATAATTTATAAAAATGTGTATTATTAATGTAATTTTTTAGAATATAAAATAATTTATGAAAATGTGTATTATTAATGTACTTTTTTAATAGTTGTGGTTTGAATCCACCTAAAACCAATATAGCTAGAAAATGAATTGTTTTTTAGCAATAGTTTTTTTGGAATGAATCTTTGATCATTCTCATTTATAATGAAAATTGGAAAACCTATAATATTTCCATATTTCCTATTTCCTAATGATGAATATGGTTAAAGGAATGATTGATTTTCTATCTTCTATAATTTTCTAGTCTAACCTGAAAAACCTATAATATTTCCATACTTTCTACTTCTTAGTAAAGGAATTGTTGATTTTTTTTATTTTCTATAATTTTCTAGTCTATTGTATTGATCACTTAATCAAAGACATTATCTTTCTTATGATCCTTTTAAGTGAAACTTCATTAATACCTCTACTTGTTGTCTTCTGATATCAAAATATATAAAAGGAAAGTCTTGATTTGTTTCCTTATGTAGGTGAAACCTAGCTAAAAGTGATGATAATTGCTACCATGCATCACAATTTTTTTTGTTCCGAAGAAAAGTTGAATTTGAAAGAAATGATACGTTAAAAATGTTAACAAAATCAAAGTGGTCCTCTAGCTTATCAATATCATTAAATATGATAAAATATCTACATAAGAAAATGTTTCTTAGGACATTAATATAAATGAAATATAAATAAAATAGAGAGTACATTTGACTCATAATAACTTAACATCATTATAAATATGAATGAGGAAAACCTCTCAAAGACTTTTATATATTTGAAATTCACCCTTTTTCTTTAAATCATGTAAAAGAGGCCCTTACACAAGTGTTTTCAAAGCTTTTGCCAAATAAGTGATTTAGGATGTTGTTAGCTAGATTAAGATTTTCTTCAACATATTTCTCCTCCTTCTACTATGGTTTCCGTAGGAGGATTCCACTCTCATAGCCCCATTTTGTGTACAAACTGAATGGCCAGATCCCACTAAAAAATAGCAACCCTAAGTAGAACATAAAATGGTTCTCTCTTGGGGCTAGAGAGACATCTACTCCTCATGTTGTAGTAATGACTTTTTTTGTAGCTCCTAGAGACGCCCTCTAGGTTGAGCAAAAGGGTGAGTTCCTATGACATCTTAGAGGAGTGGTTTGAGGATTTGCTGAGATTGTGTTCCACTACATATTAAATATAATTGGAAGTAGATTGATCCAGAGCTTGGTTCAATCACCCTTCACCAAGGTACACACACACACACACACACACATATATGTATGTATGTATGCATGCATGCATCCATGCATGTATGTATGTATGCATGAATGCATCCATGCATGTATGTATGTATGTATGTATGTATGTATCGCTCATCCCAAGGATAAATGTCCCGATATGGTGGCCGACACATAATGAAATGTAGCTTAATAATTTTCGTTATAGTGAAAATGGAGAGAGAGAGAGAAATTAAGGAAAGGAATTCAATGGAGAGGGATGGATAACATGGAATTTTAACCATCCAATCCCAATGGAACTATGGAAGAATAAGGAGATCAAATGCAGAAAGTGTCGAGTACATTTTAAGGTTTCTAGCTATATGTTTTCATGGGTACATCCTATCACAAAATAACATTGGTAGATGTGCGATCTCATAAGTATTGATTGCTACGATATAGAACTAGTAAATTTATAAGTTCGCAGGTGCCGTTGCTACCATATAACATAAGTAGATATACAAATTTGAGAGTGAAACCAAACACTTTTTTACACAATTTCAGAGGAAGACAAACATACATGAAATGAAAAATAGAGGGGAACACATACTTCACATTACTTTGTTTGGAATCGGCAAATCCGCTTCATTAATCCTTTGAAAACATAGTCCATATCATAGACCCAATACATTTGGCATTTGTATAAGCATTAATTCCTCATGAACAAGACATTGAACCGAGAGTTGGAACCTCTTTCTATACAAAAAACTTGGAATGCCTACAAAAAATAAAATCGAACCTCTGGGAACAAGAATTAGTAACCTTTAAAATGAGTTTCTTCCCCCTATTGATAAGGAGAGGGGAAACTTGAAACAATAGTTACAAAATATTTCAGTGATGCCCCTACTGTCTAATTGAGTAAATTTCTACGAATGGGGAGGTTTTGTTGCCCAAATGATTACAACATATTTGATTTCTTCTTTAAAGTGTTTCTAGTTACAAAATATTTCAGCGATGCCCCTACTGCCTGATTGACTGAATTTCTAGGAATGGGGAGGTTCTACTGCCCAAATGATTACAACATATTTGATTTCTTTTTTAAAATGTAGAAACTACTAAGTAAAAAAAACATGGGAAAAATTAATGATGGCCACGGAAGAATATCTCCTTTCCATTTTCTATGACTGTCTCTCATCATGCCACATTTCTGCCAGAGTGTTCCTGCGCAATTACAGGCTGATACGTGTATCACTTTCCCCCTTAACTACTTGAATTATCCACTTTCTAGAGCTGGAAGCGATCACCTGTGGTGGAATTAGTGGTGCTTTATAACATAAATGTCTACCCATTAATCTGCATACACTTTAGACTATACAATTAGAAACCAATACATCTCGTAACTCTTATAAAAGATTTTTACAAAAACATAGAAATTTGATTCCCATATTCTCTTATTTAAACTCCTTTATCATTTCTCAACCATTGAATCACTCCCTATGAAATTAGGATCTATGCTTGGGTGCTAAAGTCTTTGGTCTCCTGTACGTGGCCTATATCCCTTTGTAATTTGTGCTTCAATTTTTTGTTTTATGTATGGCCATGACCAAGCACCACCACATATCACAGCTCATCTTCATCATAGCTTTTCCAAATATGAACTTACATAGGAGTTATGATATTTGTATCCTAGATATTGCCTATATCACATAGGTTCTAGATATTCCCTATGCCCTTGGTTCACTATAGTTCTCATGACGGGGCACCATATAATATCGAAGCCCACTTCATTGGATGTTTTCAAAAAAGGAATTAAAAAGAGCTATGATGCCACCATCCTCCAATATTCCACTTTAGCACTTAGAGGCTGCACTCAACTCTGCGCCCTTGGTCCTTTTAGATATTTCTAACCAAGTACTAGAAAATATCGAAGGCCTCTTCATCAGAACATTTTCTGAAAGAGTTCTGATGTTTTCACCCTCCGATATACAAATATCTAGAGTGACATCATGTTGACATACTCATCTTGAGGTGGTACCACTTGTTTCCCAGGTTTATGTCTTTCGCCCTCTAAAACATTGAAATCGCTTGCCACATGTCCTTATCCTAGAATGTCATGTTGATATAACATATTGTGTCAACTTCTCAGGACCAACTATTTGTTCCCATGTGTCCAGTTTTGAGTAGAGGGAAGGGGTCCTTAGATTCCTTGGTTTTGTGTTGGTTTCCTTGTACTTTCGTGACCAAGTGCCAACACATATTAGAGACCCTATTTATCATAACATTTCCAATTGGAAATTATGTAGGAGTTACGATATTTCTATCTGTGATATGGTCAATATCACTAAGGTGCTCAATATTACCTTGACTCTAAGTTCTATGGATCTCTAAGAACCATTTGCAAGTTTGTATTGAAAGCTCTCTTCATCGAGAATTTTTCCAAAAGAGTTCTAACACATTCAACCTCCATTATCCCTTGTTAACACTTAGGTGCTCCAACTAGCTCTGTGTCATTGGTCCCTCTGGTTTTCCATGATCGGCTGCCAGTAAATATTGAAACCCCTCTCATCAGAAATTTTTCAAAAGAAATAATATGAGTTCTCATATGCCTTCCTGGTAGTCTTCTTGATATCGAGCTCCGATGTGATCAGATCCCAAATTTTGGCACTCCTCTTTAAATCACAACTTTCCTTTTCTCTTTGAAAATTAGGCTTTTTGTTTTGGCCTCCTCCTCATGGTTTTGATCTCTGATATTTGTTCTCCTCTTTGGCATTTTTTCACTTTAGCTCCCCTTTCCTGGCCAACATTTGACATCACTTGACATGATTTTAAAAGGTGTAGTAGGTGAGAAGAATGGCTTTAACTAGGGACAATTCCTTGCTGGAGAGGAGTTGAGAACCTGGAGGCTAGTTGTCTTCTATCCATTAGGCATGAAGTCAATTTTTTCAAGTATATAAAAAAAAAAAGAAACATATAAAACTTACATAATTACTATTATCTACAATGGCTCACCATTATGTACAATGGGTGAAGGTGGACCTTTTCTAGTGCTAGAAGTAAATCTTGAGAAACTACCCCTTCAAAAGCATCTCAAGCATTTCACCATCCATGTTTTTCAACAAGAAAGTATTGTTTCCCTTTGCCTCAACAATATTGAAAGGTAAAACCCATAAGGGACCGAATTTTTCATGCTTTCCTTTATCTTCTTGTCTGACATTCCACCTAAGCACCAAATCCCCTCACTCTAAAGTTTTGTCTCTTGCTTTTCTATCAAATAGAGATTACATTTTTTCCTGATAATGAATCAGATTCCGAGTCAACTCCCCCTCGATTTCTTGAAGCTATACTAGCTTGTTGATCTCAGTGGTTAGAGAGCTTGGTTCTTCTTTAACGTGTTGTAGAATTTTGGCCATTGGCATTGCTAGTAGTATAGGGAAAACTACAACTTTCCTATACACTAATTGAAAAGGAGATTTTGCAGTTGACCTCTTGGTAGTAACTCTATTTTGACATAATGAAAGCTTCAGTTTTAAGTCACTATTCTTGTGATTTTCTAATATTGTCATCTTAAGAATCCTTACCAAGGTTTTATTTTATGATTTGGCCAATCCATTTCCCAGTGGATAGTAGCTAGTGGAGTGAACCACAATGATGTTATACTTCTGGCATAAAATCAAAATCTTCATAGATTTAAAAACTTGAGCATTATCAGTGATAATCTTTCTTGGGAAATTGAACCTAACAAAGATATTATCCTCCATGAATTTGATAACCATGACATCGGTTGCATTTATAGTTGGGACTAATTACACCCACTTAGTGAAGTAATCGGTGGCCATGAGAATCCATTTGTGTTGATCAGTGGAGGATGCGTGGATTTTCCCAATGAAGTCTAACCCCCACTATCTAAAAGCTTATTCAACAAGAATAGGGATTAAAGGAAAGGGTGCTAATTTCTTCCTTTCAACAAACATTTAACACTTCCCACAAGCCCAAACATACACATGTACCTCACCTAATATCTTGGGCCAACAAAAACCTGCTTTGAGAATTTTAAGGGTTGTAGCTCTCCAACTATAATGCCCCCCCACACATAATTATCGAACTCATCCAACACTTTAAATATCTCTTCTTCAACCTACCATAAAATAAAAATACCCACTAGGTCTTTCTAATACATTTGGCCATTTAAAATGACAAACTTCTCAGCTTCTAACCTCAAAGGTCTATATTTAAATTTATCGAAATTGATTGGACAACTCAGAAAAAGTAAATAGTGGATTACATGTTTATACAAGTGAGACATGAGGTACTTCATTTGAATTTTTTGTTTTGTGGTATTGACCTTATTCTGCTACTGTTGTCTTCGGCTCTCTTCTTCCTCTCTCAACAAATTTATGCCCAATGCTTGGAAATTGTCTTCAGATAGAATTTTACCTATCCCTTGTCCCTTGATGAGCTTGGTAGACTTGATATCCATGTCATATTCCTAAATTTGAGCAATCCATTTTCCTCTTTTCCCATTGTTATCACCCTGATCTAGAATGTCTTTTACTGCAACTGTAGGAACATAAGCTGTTATGTTTGGTTGCAGAACATAAATTTTGAAAGAATTATGGGCTCTAACCAAGGCATAAGCCTACTTTTCTAGGAATTTTATATTTTAGCTCAACATATTTCACCACCTCATTAAATAATGCTATAGGTTGCTCATGCCCCTCACTATTTTTCTACAACAAGACAACAACCACCATGTGAGGAGAATCAAAAGAAAAAGTGAAAAAATATTTTATAATGTGGACTCACTAATAGAGGAGCTCCTGCAGAAGCCTTAAAGTTTGTATTCTCTCTTTTTTCTCAGTAATGGGATGTTGTTGATGGCTTCCATCCCCTTGGGATCTATCTTCACCCCCTCTTTTGCCATGATGTGTCCTCGTAACTTTCCCTCACTTAGACAAAGATGAGACTTCCTAATATTTAAAGACAAGCCATCATTTTTGCATTTCCCAAAAGTGAGACATAGATGTTTGATATGCTCCTCATCTGTTTATGAAAAAACAGTGATGTCATCTACGTAAATTACCACCAACTTATCTTTTTCTCCAACAAACGCTATATCCATTTCCCTCTGAAAAGTGGCTCTCACATTAGTGAGGCCAAAGGGAATTTTGACATATATAAACGTCCCCCAAGGTGTGGTGAATGTAATTTTCATTTGATCGTTAGGATGCACAACTACTTCATTTTATCCACAGAAACCATCCATCATAGAAATATGAGAAGATCCTGCCACCTTTTTCAAAATGTAGTCCATTTTAGCCAAATGGTAATTATCCTTTGGTGAGGCCTCCTTCAAATTCCTAAAGTTGATACACAACCTTATTTCCCCATTCTTCTTCCTGGCGAGAACTAGATTTTCCACCCAATCTGAATACCTCGAAGCTATGATAATTTTGGCTTGGGCCAAATTCCTCACATCTTTCTCAATTGTTGTTAGCAATAAAGGCTTAAACTTCCTAAGCTTCTCTTTGTATGGTTTGACCTCACATTTCAAAGTAATTTTATTTTGGATGATATTAGTATCAATTTTTTTAAAATTATCATAAGACCAATAAAACACATCCATATACTCCTTAAAATGGTTTACGTACTTTTTCTTGTATTCCGTGGGAAATCCTTTAGCAAACTTCATTATCTCAGGATCTTGATCTGAACCAACATTGTAGTCTTCCACCTATTATTCAAATTCTTGCTCAGTTGTCTTAGTAACCATATCATTTGAGCTGAACAATCTTTCCATGGAAACCAATCCTCTAGGGATAGTGTTACCTTTCAATTATAAAATCTTGTGTCATGCAATGGTTTCTTTCCACTTGTCATGTTGCTCATCTACTACTTTCTCTTGCTCATGATAAATCTTCGAGCCTGAGAATTCTCCAATGACCTCCATTAAGTGTTTTATATGTTACTCATATTCAAACAACTACCAATACGTAACATAGTCTGGTACTAAAGGCATGTATCTGACTTCAATTTCATATCTGAGCAAGGGGTTTTGAGGTGGTTAGAAGTTATTGGTAACTACAACTAATGAATCTGCCATCCAAATTTCAGCTTTGGGCAGAAATGAGATGTTAAAAGCTAGGAAAACATTCTCAATCAGATTACATAGCACATTTCGGTAGGCCTTCTGTCTTGCATGTTTGGTTTGGCATTGAATTCATATTTTTTTTCACCACCAGCTCTGAATCACCAAAAACTTCGAAGCACCTGATGTTGAGATTTCTAGAAACTTGTAGACCTAATAACAAAGCTTCATATTCAAAACATTATTTGGCACTTCAAAATCTAGCTTGAAACAGATATGGATCAAGCTACCTTATGGGGATATCAACAACACACCTACCCCATTTCCTTCCCTAGAATAAGTATGATCAAAGTATACCTTCCATAATGTATCACACTCAAATGATTGTTGGTTTAGCCGGATTGAACATTCCACCTATGTATCATCCATGATTTGATCATCTTCTTCTAGCATCAAACAAGATAAATATTTATCTTTAACATACATGGGGGAATTACTCAAAAAGTTTGTCCTTGTAACTATCTTCACAAATCTTGCTTCTCTTTATAATCAGTGCTCTTCTCCACCAAAAATGGGAATGGTAGCATATGTTAAATCCATTTTAATGGATCCTCCAATTTTCGATCCCCATGATCTAGACAAAGGCATACCAATCCTCGCAAGGATATCAGTCACTAAGATATCTGTTACAACAATCTTCATAAGGATATGAGAAAAATTGACCACTAGTTCCTTAATCAACCCTAGACATTTTACTCTCTTGGAGTAAAAAAAATACAAATCTTTATATGGTCTTGTTATTTGTAGCCTCAATTTCTCGATAACATACAACGACATCAGATTGTGAGAAGCTCGTAAGTTAAGCATGCAGTTACATAAGAGAGGTTCATGAATGACCAAAGTGACATAGAAAGGTCGAACAAAAGGGTCTTGTTCCTCAAAATGAGGTCCAAATACAACCATGGATATTTCTTCTTGGAGGTTGAGGTTGTCTTGCAGTGGTCCTATGGTGGATGGACACATAAACCGAGACAACTGGGATTTATAATTAGGCTATTTTAATAGTTTATTGAAAGGGACAAATATTTTGACCTTCTTTAGCTCCTTTTGAAGATTAAAAATGACATGGTTTCTATCATCTTTGAAAACATCAACATGCACTTTATCATTCTCAAAGACTGTTCTGGGTGGTAGAGGTGTCTACTTTGTTTTATAAAGCTCAGGATTTTAGAGAATGGAAGATGGAGGCTCTTTATTTTTGTGTGAGGCTTGGTCTAGAGGCTTCTTTCCTTTATCTATTGATTTTAGAGGATTTGGGGGAGATGGATCCTCCTTTTGGTCCTGCATTCTAGATCTTTTCTTGGAAGATCTAAGATAATATTTCCTATGCAGCTAGGCCTACATGAAGCCAACAAAATATCTACAATAGTTGTCGATCTCAACATCATACAACGGGGCCTCCCAATCATCCCTTTCTACTTTTTTGGACTCTATGTCATTTTCTCATGCTAAAAGAGAAGAAAAATGATTTTCTTGCATTCTATTATTTCTCCAGCATTCTCCTCTCAATCATATTCCAAGTATAATGTGGGATAAATGTGATCTTGTTTCTCCCTTCTCCCCCTTTGTAAGAGCTGCAAATAAGGTCTCCTATATTGAGGATTGAAAGTTTGATTAGGAGCTTGTGGGTTTTTTTGAGGAGGGTTTTTGTTCTCTAGCTCTAGTTTCACAAGATTATTCAACAGTTTTCTTATCATCTTGTTCACTTCCTCAAGTTTATGCTCTTGAGTTTCCTTTGCCTGGTTCAATGAACTAGCTTCCTCTTTTCCTCTTATCCTTTCTCCATGATGAGTTGTACCTTTCCACTTCCTAGTAGAGGTAAAATTTGTCTCAACTTCTAAAGCATTTATTTGGATTTGGTCTTAGGAGTGAGACTTCCTTTCGCTCAGAGTGAAACCAAAATCTCATGCAAAAGCCACTACAGAAACCACTTTAACAGTAGCTTGTGGAGGTTTGATTTCAGTAGGGACACTATTGTACAATTCCATAAACCATTTTATGAATTCTAACACATCCTTATTATCTTTCTTCTTCATAGTATTGAATTCAAATAGGATATTACCATGGTCCCTTTTCTCTGCCCATTTGATCATGAAATAATTCTCCATCTCCTCCGAGGTAGTGACTGAAGCATTTGGTAAGGCTTTAAAGCATTTCTTGACATCCCTCTGAAGAGACTAGAAAAAATGCATTAACACCACATCTAGGTGTTCTACATTGATGTTTTTTTTCAAATGTGCAATTTTTTTTACTTGGTTATGTGTTGAAATGTCATTTTCCCCTATGAATCTTGGCAAGAGCTTGAGATAGTCTTCCGGAATACCATTTGAGGGTTGTGGTATGTCTAGTGGGACATATTTGTTTTAGGAGAAATCCTAGGCTAGCCATATTGAATAGGGGAGGTGGTATATTATTTATTACTTTCCGTTGTTGAGGTGGTATCTGAGTCACGGTTGGCTGGATCTGGGTTGGGAAGCCATTCACTCTTTGGGTGGGGATGTTTATAATGATTTTGTCAACTTCTTTAGTTTTGGGTGAAGGATAAAATGAGAAAGAGGGTGAACTAACAAAATATTCTTCATTATTTACTCTATAAGGAAATGAGCCAAATAATACACAATGTTCTACAGGGTATTCCAATACTTTGTAGGTAGACTCGACAATTTATTATAGATTTTTGAGAGCTAGTTGATGATATTTCTGGAAAATATCTTGTGGAATCTAGAGTAATAGGGCTCTATGCTTTCGAAATCCCCTGGGATATTAGTTTCTCATAGTTTAATAAAGGTGGATTTTTCTACATACTTATACCAGAGCGAGTATGAGTTCTTTGCAAATCCACAGTGAAAAAACTAAGATTCAGACTGTAGATTTGCCAAGGTGAGACATCTTCAACCCACACTTCCATCGGAAACTTAAAAGAGGGAATGTAAAACCTATCATACCCATGGAAAAAATATTATGATTCGGTTCCTGGAAATTGTGTCAGAAGATGTTGTAGTTCCTAGAGACAAACCTTGGGTTGAGGAAAGGGTCAATGCCCAGGACATATTAGAGGAGTTTTTTGAGGATTTGTTGATATTTTGGTTGCACTCCATATTAAATATAACTAGAAATAGATTGATTTAGAACTTGGTTCAATCACCCTCCACCAAGGTAGACTTAAACATACAAATATGTATATGTAGGAAGATATTACTGATCCCAAGGAGAAATGTCCTGATATAGTGGTCAACACACAATAAAATGTAGCTCAATAATTGTTGTTGTAGTTACAATGGAGAGAGAGAGAGAAAGTAAGGAAAGGAATTCGGTGCAAAGGGTTGGATAACACAAAATCTTAAGGAACGAATCCTAGTATAATTACACAAGAATAAGGAGATAGAATGCATAAATTGTGGAGCATATTTTAAGGTTTCTAGCTCTATATTTTCATGGATACATCCTGTCACAAAATAAAATTGGTAGAGTTGTGATCTCATAGGTACTTATTGCTACAATATAACACTGGTAAATTTGTAAGTGCACTGGTACCATTACTACCATATAAAACAAGTAAGTCAAAAAAATTGGGAATGAAACCAATAACTTCTTTACACAATTTCAGAGGAAGAGAAACATACATGAAACGATAAATAGAGGGGAACACATACTACACATTACTCTACCTAGAATCACAAAATATGCTTCATTAATCCTTTCAAAACAGATTCCATATCATAGACCCAACTCATTTCACATTTGTATAAGCATTAACTCATGAAAAAACCACAGAACCAAGAGTTGGAACCTCGTTATGTATAGGAAACTTGGAACACCTGCAAAAAATAGATTTTGGACCTATAGAAACAAGAATTGGGAACATTTAAAATGATTTTCTACCACCTATTTATAAGGAGAGGGGAAACTTGAAACAATAGTTACAAAATATCTCAATGATGCCCCAAGTATATGATCGACTAGATATCTAAGCATTAGGAGGTCTTGTTGCCCAAATGATTACAACATATTTGATTTCTTCAATAAAAAGTATATATTACCGACTAAGAAAACATGTGAAAACTCAATGATGGTAATGGTAAAATATCTCCTATCCTTTTCATGTGATTGTCTTTAATCAGACCACGTCTCTTCCATGGGGTTCCTCTGCAGTTACCAACTGATACACCTATTTATTTCCCCATTAACTACTTGAATTCCCCACTTTCTGAAGCTGGAAGCAATCACCTACGGTGGAATTAACGCTTCTCTAGAACATAACTATTGACCCATCAATCTACATAAATTTTAGACTATACCACCAAATCCTAATACATCTTGTAACTCTTATAAGACATTGTTACTAAAACATAGAAATTCTATCACCCCAGTCTTCTCTTGCTTAAACTAGATTATCATTTATGAACCATGGGACCACTGCCTATGAGCTTAGGCTCTGTGGTTAGGTGCTAAATCCTTTGGGGTCCTATTGCAGTCCTATCTCATTTGTATTTTGTGCTTAAACTTTGGTTTTATGGATGATCATGACCAAGAGCCACCACATATTGGAACTCCTATTCGTTGTAACTTTTCCAAATTTGAACTTACATAGGAGTGATGATATTTGTATCCTCCATATGACCCATAGTGCTAAGGTGCTAGATCTTGCCTGTGCCCTTGCTTCATTGGAGTTTCCATGATTGGACGCCATATAATATTGAAGCCCCCTTCATCGAAAGTTTTCAAAAAAGGAATTAAAAAGAATTATGATGCCACCGTCCTTCGGTATTCTACCTTAGCACTTAGGGGCTTTGCCTAAATCTGTGCCCTTGGTCCTTTTATATATTTGTGTACAAGTGGTGGCAAATATCTAAGCCCTCATCACTATAATATTTCAGAAAGCGTTCTGATGCTTTCAACCTTCGATATGCAGCCTTTGAAGTGACATCATGTTGACATCCTCATTTCCACATGGTACCTCCTGGGTAGTGACACGCGTCACCTAGATTTGTCCCTTTGGCACTCTAAAATGTTGAAATCTATTGCCACATTTTCTTGTCCTGCCACGTCATTCTGGCATAATATATCTTGTCAATTTCTCGGGACCAACTATATGTTTCCATGTGTTCATTTTTTACGACAGAGAAAGGGTACTTATGGTCCTTGTTTTTTTGCATTGCGTTCCTTCATACTTTCGTGACCAAGCACCATGACATATCAGAGTCTCTTTTCATTATTAATTTTCCAAATTTGAACTTATGCAGGAGTTACAATATTTGTATCCATTCTGTGGCCCATAACACCCAGGTTTTAAATCTTCCCCTAGGTCTAAGTCCTATGGATCTCTCACGACCATGTGCTAGTCTGTATCGGAAGCCCACTTTATTAGGACTTTTTCCAAAAGAGTTGTGAGGATTTCAACCTTCTTTATTCCTTCTTAACACTTAGGTGCTCCACTAGCTCTACACCCATAGTCCTTTGGTTTTCCATGATTGGGTGCTAGTAAATATCAAAGCTCTTCTCATCAAAATTTGTCAATAGAAATAAGAAGAGTTATGATATGCCTTCCTACCATCCTTCCTGATATCTGGCTCTGATGTGACCCGGCCTTGAATTTTGTTACTCCTATTTAAATGACAACTTTCCTTTTATATTTCAAACATAGGATTTTGTTTTCTGCCTCCTCATTCTTTCAACCTCGCATATTTGTTCTCGTATTTGGCCTTTTTTCACTTCGATGCCCATTTTTTGGCCAACATTTGAAATCAATTGACATGATTTGAAATTTTTTTTGTAGGGACAACAACTTCAATGAGCCAATAATGGAGGTTTTGGTCTAACGGATATCAAATTTTCAAGCCAATATTTAGGAGCTAAAACATGGTGGAGATGGCCAAAAATCCCTAGTACATATGGACCCTAACATGGAGAAGAACTTTGACCCTTAATATTGAGGAATCAAAACTAATTTGAATGGAAGGAAATATCAAAGTTTTCATCTATAGAATGCATCTTGGAAAACTTGTCATCTTATCCAAAGATCATAGATTTTGGAAAATCAAGAATGGGAAAGCTACGCCCTTGGAGGGATTTGTGGCAACAATGTTCTGAGTTCAACTAGGTATGCAACTCACAAAATTAATAGGATTTTATGAGTGCAAAATTTTGGTATCTTCATTGAATCATGGCCCCTAGAGGCAATGTTGGCCCCCTGCAAATGAGTTAGAAACACTAACCTTACCATTCCTCAATCCTTAGAATATAATCTTCAGAATAAAAAATAAAAGATTCAAGTAAGACTTGTATTCTAATAGGAGGCCGTGATGAGGAACCTTTTCATTGAAAGACGTTTATAAGATAATATCAGGATCAAATGATCAAACAATTAGTAGCAATTGGGTGAAATATGGTAGTTGCATTTGTGCTAATCAAAATTTTCCTTTCATTTTTATTTTGAAACAAAACTTTTTCTCAGGATAGGTTACAACTAAGAGGACTATAGGGGCCCTCAATTTCCAAACTCTAGTCTTCTCAGATAGATACAATTAATCAAATATTTAATGATTTCCGTTTTACTTATGAAATTATGGAAATAATGGCAAATCTCATTAGATGATATGGCCATTCTATATTAAGCTTGAAATCAACCAAGGAAAAAAGGAGATATTTCTCTCTATCTAATATGATACTCAATAGAGCTTGAAAATTATTAGCAAGTTTTACTTAATGGGTTATGTGGATAAAACATAATAAAAATAATTTTAAAAATTCTTCCACCTCCCTAGATTGACTTTGGCACTTGATCCTTAAACTTGTTCATGAAACAATCTCGATCTTTCCATTGACAACTCAATATTGGAACTACAATCCATAGGAAAGAAAGATGCATGGATTAGTATGGGTTTAAACATCCTTCTTTATTGCTCCTTCTATTGTCTAGATCATGGTTTTGTTAGCCTACCCATTTTGTCTCTCCCTCCCCCTAGTTTTATTAAGATTAATTTGATGCTTCCCCAGAAGGAAACTCAAGCCAGCCCAACTCATTGGAGCTTTCAGAAATTTTAAAGGGAATATTCTTCATACTTATGTTATCTTCTTGTCAAAAGATAAAAATAATAGGATAAAGCTAGTTTCCTTGGAATAAGTTCTACATATGGTAGAAAAAAATGGATTTAATAAATTTATCATAGAAGGAAACTTCTCCAGCATGATTCATATGGACAAAAATGTCAATTCAGAATAGCCCAATCTAAGGTAGTAGATAGACTAAGATTGGAGGGTAGTCTCTATAGAGTTTATCAAATATTGCCTAGAAATGTAACACCTATCATTTCTCTTATTAGAAGGAATGGGAACAAATTTGTAGATAGATTACCTAACTTGGGGATGCAACATATGAAAAAAATATTGAATGAGCATTGGTCACAAGTTGAATGAAGATCAATAAGAACCTTGTGTGATGAGATAAATATTTAGGATATTACTCGAAATGGTGGGTTTCCATTGAGGGAAGCCTATCCATTACATTGGGATGCAGGGGAGAAGTTAATGAAGAGGGGGTTCACCCCTCCCCATAGATAGCATAGATCACTTCATTATGGTGTGATGTGGGAATTAATCATGAGCTTAAAAGTGGGTTGTCTTTTCTAGAAATCTCAAAACTTAGTTTATTCCTCTGCTACATAGAAGGGAAGGATGAAAAGTAAGAGGAAGGTAGGGGTGTATTAAGAAATAAAGTGGTAGAATCTTGAGTACAATAATTGAAATTGCTACATATTTTTTATTTGATGAGGTAATGTTTTTTTCATAGATATCATTTTGATCTGTCAGTTCATTCACTTCACTTCCTCTAATATCTATTTTACTAAGATTCTTTTGTATCATATACATCTGGCATGTTATTTTTCAACCTCTTCTATCCACATGCCAATTTTGTGGGATTTTCTCTAGACCTAGAATTTTTCAAATTTGGAGTTGTATTCTACTTATTTGTAGAAATCCAATGTTCTTCATAGTAGTCTAGGCCAAAACTCATGGGATGTTTTTAAATTTCATTCGCTCTAAGTTTTCCTTAGTAATTTGGTTTGGTATTGCTTAGGTCTATCTCAAGACCTCCAGTTCAAATAATTTTGGCTCTTTATCCAGAAGGGTAAGAAATTTCTTACTTTTGTTTGGCACTTTACGTGGAATGTGTGGATCTATATTATCTTTATTTATATGAGGGTTCCTTTCTCTATTCTAAATTACTATTTATTTTTAAGTGATGGATTCACTCTTCTGGATGACCATAGAGACTTGTTGTGGTATAATACCATATATTTTGTTTACGCTAGTGGTTTATTTATTCAACATAATTAGCTATATTTCACTATTCAAGTTAGAAGACCAATTTATGTTCCTCTTCTTCGTAATATTCTACATATTGGGATATAATCAATTATTCAATGGAAAAATATATTTCTTTTGAAGTAGGTTGGGAAAATCAACATTGTCAAATTTTTTAGTATTGGGGATATTTATAGTATAGATAATTTGAGTTACATTTCCCCTCACTATGTAATTCTATTAGTTTTTTTTCCACTCTACATTTCCAACTCATCAGCTCCATAAAGTACGTGAGATGCTAATAAAGGTTGTCCTCCTATGCAACAGAGATATAAGATGTATGATATAGGATCTATTGTAAGATATAATGACATCACTTCTACAGAAAATCACAATGTCATATTCAACATGGAGGACGAGTTGTACTTTAATCACTGCTACATTTGATCACATCATATTGAAGTGAAAAATAGGAGTTGTATTCCACATACAAGAATTTCCCAGATGAAGTACACATGCTAAGTGAAAATTATTAATTTATATTGGCATATCAAAACATTATTTGAAAATATTCTAGTGGAATGTTCATAAGAAAAAGGGGAGCTCCTATTGTGTACTCATGATATACTAGAGAAAGTGTGCAAAGTGGAAATCCAAGCTTACAATATTATTAGCAAGATAGTTGTTCCTTAGCCCACACATTAAGGCCCTATATAGGTGGACTTCATGTATCATTAATACATCACATGTTTTTATTTTTTTATTTGATATTGTTAACCGAAAAGTTTCTTTCTTTTCTAAGCACATTAGGACCATGGTTCAAATAGGGTTTTTATCATTTTATAGTATATCCTAGCTCAGAAGTAGAAAGCTTTTAATTTTGATATCTAATCTTATAACATTGCACCATGTCTATTGGTTGTGTTTCCCTTGTGGATATCAAATAGTAAAAGGATGATGCTTATGTATCTCTTCTTTATCTTAACATAACTTACTAGCATTACAAAACATAATTATGGGGAAAAAATATTTTCTTAGTACAAAATTAATACTAAATCCTTACCTAACACCATCTCAAAAAATATTTTCTGCCAATATGAAATAAATTTAAAAATTACTGTGTTATGAAGTATAATGTAAACTAAGAGATCCAAGGTTCAAATCCACTAGAGTAGCATGGTCTAAGGAGAAGAGGATAGGTCGTATTCCCAAGAGGTATAATGGTAGTGGTTGAAATGGATCCCAAAAGAAGAAAAATGACTTATTTTTAATTATTCTTTTAAAAACATGTTTATTTTCTTCGTGACTACTTCCCGAGTACCACAAGTAAGAACACAAAATATAATGCAAAAGAACTACTATATCATGAGTGCTTATTTTTATAGTTCTCCTCTAGCATCATTAAAAAATATTCCCTGAATTGTTACATAAAATGTCCTAATTAATATTATTAATTATCGCATAATATATAAAGACATTCAATCAACCAATATCAAATAAAATTTGTTTATGTGTAATGATTACATTTTTTGGGTTAATATTTAACTTATAATATTAAGTTTTAAAGTTAATATTAGATTGTTTTATTTCCCAAAAAATCATAGCTTCTTATTCATAAAATATTACATGATATAGGCCTTTCATTAAAATTCATCTAGAAACATACTAATATGAAATAACATTTCTTTAAAATTAAAACATCAAATGTAAAAATAATATTATTAATACACAACATGATTCTATTTCAAGGTATCTATTAATTAACTCAAATCCTTATAAAACATCAACATAGATAAGGTAATGCATAATTTTTTTCTTAAATTTTAGTATAGATGCCACGCATTCAACATTTTATCATAGTGTGTTGAGATAAAATGTCTTTCAAACTTATGACTGTGAGATATTTTTTTTGTGAGTTAACGCATATTTCTTCAAAAACACAAATTTCATCTCGTTATTATCACTAATAACCCCAGTAAACCAAAATACATTTGCTATATTCTTGATGTCTATCCCAATATTGATGTCCTAAGTTTTCCCTAAATTACTCTTAGGGTTTTTTAATGTCTTTTGATCTTGATATCCACTGCTCATTCTTTATACCCTTTTCAAAAAGGGATTTTTTATTTTGAATATATCCATAGTGTTGAAAATCACTGCAATGGAAAACAATATTTTCATAATCCAATAGTTGCATTTTTTCAAAGCATGTGGAGAAGACACCCCTTTCAAAAAAGGGATTTTTTCATGAATATGTCCAAGGTGTTGAAAGTCACTACAATGAAAACCAATATTTTCATAATCTAATAGTTGCGAGAAAACATTACTCGCTCATTTAAATAGGATTTTATAAAACAACTCTTTACTAAAATCCATTTCAACACACATGCAAACAAATGTGAAAATTTCTTTTAAATCTATTTTGAAAAAACATATTAAACTTCCCATGTCTTCTAATATATTTAGACATGTCAAATGGATGGGAAAGTCATGAATCTGTACCCAAATAGGAGTTTCCATAAATTTCATTGCAAAAGAATTAAATTCCAAAAATGATAATGGTATAGGTAAACTAGATCAACAACAAAAACCAAGGACTCCCCTGTCTTCTAATATATCTAGACATCTCAAATGGATGGCTAAGTTACGGATCCGCACCTAGATAGGAGTTTCCATAAATTTCATTGTGAAGGGATTATGTTGCAGAAACCACAGTTGTATTGGTAGATGAGATCAACACCAAAACCAGGGACCACGCACCTAGATAGGAGTTTCCATAAATTTCATTGTGAAGGGATTATGTTCCAGAAACCACAGTTGTATTGGTAGATGAGATCAACACCAAAACCAGGGACCAACAAGTAACTTTAAGCATGTCTCATATGACCTCTCTTCTAGGAGTCTCTTTCCTGAACATGGTGTAGTAATGGGACAGGAAACGAACTCTAATCTTGCATGCCTTTAGCTCATGATACATTTTAAACCAAAATATATATATTATGGGTATGAATATCATGTTTTCCGAACATATCATCGAGATTTCTAAAATTTTAGGAAAGAATGGATAGGAAGCTTGCCACTCATCTTCTCAGTGTCCTCGGCAAGGATTGACAGTAATTTCTACAAAACCAGACCTTTCTGTATCCTCACCTGATGGTGATTTCATGAACTGTTATTAGGGTTATTTATTTTATTTTTCATAGCAGTGGTAAACAATGTTTAAAGATTGTGATGGAACTGAATACCCCTTTGCCCTAAAATACACATTGCATTTTTTGTTGGCGAGAACTTGAACAGGCCAGGAACAACATAGACGCTATGAAAAAATGAAAATGTATGTCTTGTAGCAATTAAAGCACAGAGTTTGGTTGTATTAATGGGTCTGGGTCAAGTTATTTGAACCTGGAGTTTTCTTGTTAATTAGGAATTAAATTGTGGAATTGAGACTTCTGTGATTTGTCATAGTTATAAGGAGAGCTTCAGCGTAAATCACATAAGAAAGATTTTTGCCAACGCTTTTCGAACTTTTGCCAACGCTTTTCGAACCAACCAATGTAGTTCATAAGCATTTAGTACTATTTTAATATAT
>APFE031428706.1:108023-156326 GCA_000404065.3 Pinus taeda
AATAGGGCATTTAGAAAAATAGGTATAATAATTAAAGTATTAGAATATACATATATATTTAGGTTAGATTTAATGAATTAATAAATTAAATAAATATTGACATATATATATGTATATATTTTTACATATAATGGAGTAATATTTGAAATTAAATAAATGAATTATTTTTAGCAGATTAACCTTTGTTTTGGTTTATTATTCACCTGGTTAACCTAGCTCTGAATATAATAGTATTTTAATATTAAATTAATTAGAGGAAGTTTGACTGGGGTTCTTGAGTGATAAAGTAGCCGTTAGATTGTTTTAGCCGTTGGAGTCTCTGCTTAGACTATTTAACACGCTGAACTGGATCTGTATTTTCAACTTGTCCTGACGATGAACCACATTGGTTGGTTCGAAACGCGTCGGCAAAAATCTTTCTTATGTGATTTATGCTGAAGCTCTCCTTATAACTAGGAATTAAATCTTGTTTATATGCAAAAAACTAGACATAGTGTAGTTTTTGTAAGTGTTTATTTCCTAAGGATGGTTTTCTATTAAATGAAGCAAATATCTTGTAGTATATTTTCTGAATCCCCCTCATATGTCTGTCTCTAGTTATAATGGTTGTATAATGCTTCCCCCTTATTATTCTCTCGGTTAGTGGCATTCTGAAAGGCATTCAATAGATATTATCCTTTACTCCTCTGTTATGAAACCAGCTCAA
This sequence comes from Pinus taeda, assembly GCA_000404065.3. Classification (NCBI taxonomy): domain Eukaryota; kingdom Viridiplantae; phylum Streptophyta; class Pinopsida; order Pinales; family Pinaceae; genus Pinus; species Pinus taeda. The sequence goes on from APFE031428706.1 coordinate 108,730, forward strand.
GAAAAAGATAGAAAATATAGATCAATGCCTTAAAATTCAGCCTCTTTGAGGGAGAAACCTCCTTTACATTACATAAATGAACAATACTTTGATGATTCAAATGACAAAACCTCCTTTCTATATATAGGAGTCTAACGAGTAACAATATAACCCAGTCGACCTAACAATAATAATATAAAGCAACAAAAATAACAATGGAGGGATTCTATGGGGCTTAGTAATAACAATATGGGGACAATAGGGGCACAACAATATTAATAAGGGATGCAAGTACAATAGTAATGGGGTAATCATTAGCTCCTTCAAGAAAGTGTTTTCCTCAACGCTTGAGTAGTTCTGGATGCTTATGTATAAAATTTTCATCCTCCCACGTGGAATCTTCAGTGGATAAGGTCTTCCACTTGATAAAATACTCTGAAATTGATTGATTTCATAGCTATCCAGTTCTTGTTTCTGTGACTGCTTCTGGTTCCAATATAATTTTTCCTTCCTCGTCAAGTTTTGGCAATATTGTTTGAACTAGGAGCTTGTTGCCAATAACCTTCTTTAAACATGAAACATGGAAAACTGAGTGCAATCGAGAAGCTACAGGAAGCTCCAATTTGTATGTCGTAGTACCAATCTTTTGCAACACCTTGTACAGACCATAATACTTTGGTGATAATTTATTATCCTTCTTAGCTTGCTTGATAGACATTTTCTTATATGGTTGTGGCCGTAGGAATACCCAATCACCTACATCAAAACTTCTTTCACTGCGATTTTGATCCGCCTGTTGTTTCATTCTATTATGTGCCAACACGAGGTTATCCTTTAAGATTTGGAGGACTTGTTGTTGATGTTCGATGTGATGTTCTACTGCTTGAACCTTATAATTTTCTCTTAAATATGATGTGATGGATGGTGGCTGATATCCATAAAGTGCCACAAATGGGGTCATTTTTGTTGCTGTATGGAAGGAAGTGTCATACCACCATTTAGCCAGAGGCAACCATTTCACCCATTGTGTTTGTTTATCAAATACAAAGCAGCGAAGATATCCTTCCAAACATTTGTTTAATATCACAGTTTACCCATTAGATTGAGGATGATAATATGAGCTATGAGCTAACTGAGTACCAAGATAAGAAAATAATTTTGTCCAAAAATTTCCAGTGAAAATGGGATCTCTGTCACTTACAATAATCTTTGGGTTTCCATGTAGCTTTTGAACTGTTTCGATAAATGCAGTAGAAATTGTACTGGCTTTAAATGGATGTGATAATGCACAAAAGTGTGCATACTTGGTAAGTCTGTCAACTACCACCATGATGAAACTCTTTCCCTCAGACCTGGGTAAATCTATGATAAAACCCATTGAAACCTCCTCCTAAAATTGGCTTCGAATGGATAAAGGTTGTAATAGACCCAGTGTCTTAATCGTTTCAACTTTATTTTGTTGGCAAACCAAACATTCCACCACAAACTTTTGAATATATGATTTAAGTCCATCCCAAAAAAAATCCTTCTTAACCCTGTGGTAAGTTTTTAAAAATCCTGAGTGCCCTCCTAAGGGAGCAGTGTGCAATTCCATACGAATCTTTTGTTTTAGCTGGGAATTCTTACATAGGTATAAGCGATCTTTGTACCATAAAAAATCATTTTGCTAGCTAAACGTATCAGATGTACTGGAATCCTATTGTAACTTTTGAATAAGTTCCCAAACCTCTTCGTCATTCTTCCATTCCTCCCTTGCTTTGTTTATCCAATCTGGTTAGATAATAGAAATGGCACACAACAATGCTTCCACATCCTCATCCTTTCTTGACAGTGCATCTACCACCACATTTTGCTTCCATTTTTTGTAGATGATTTCAAAGTCATATCCCAACATCTTCATGACCCACTTTTGTTGCTCTTCAGAGGATAATTCTTGTTCTAAAAAGTATTCAAGGTTACCATGATCCATTTTTACCTTGAATTGTCTTCCCATTAGGTACGGCCGCCATTTCTTAAGTGTGTGGAGTATTGCGAACATTTCCTTCTCATAAATAGCTTTCTGTAAAAACTTTCCCTTGATTGGACCACTTTCAAAAGCAACGGGTCTTTCATCTTGCATTAAAACAACACTACTTCCATTTCATGAAGCATCACATTCCACAATAAAGGTTTCTGTGAGGTCCGGTGTAGCTAAGACCGGTGCTTGGCACATTGCCTCTTTAAGATGTTCGAAGGCCTCTGTTGCTTCTAGAGTCCATGAAAATGCATCTTTCTTCAATAATGTTGTTAAAGGTGCTACTATTCTCCCATAATTCTTAACAAACTTGCGCTAATACCCTGTCAACCCAAGAAATCCTCACAGATGCTTTATGGATGTAGGGATTTTCCATTCCTTAATGGCGTTAATTTTGTTAGGGTCTACCTTAACTCCTTTATGAGATACAATATGACCCAGATATTCCACCTATTGTACTCCAAAGAAACATTTGGATCTCTTTGCATATAATTGTTTCTCCTCCAATAGTTGTAGCAACCTGTCAACATGTTCAACATGATCCTTCCAAGACTTGCTGTAGATTAGTATATCATCAAAAAATACTAACACAGATTTTCTAAGGAATGGTTTGAATATGGAATTCATCAAACCTTGAAATGTTGAAGGTGCATTGGTAAGGCCAAAAGGCATGATCAAAAATTCATAATGACCCTCATGGGTTCTAAATGTTGTTTTCTAAATGTCTTCAGTCTTCATTTTGATTTGATGATATCTTGAATAAAGATCCAAATTGGTGAAGTAAATTGATCCATGCAATTCATCCAGTGACTCATCAATGACAGGAATGGGAAACTTATCTTTAATAGTGAGCTTTTTGACACATGTGCCATGATCCATCCTTCTCGTGCACCAATACTACTAGAGCAGAGAAAGAACTTTGACTCAGTTGAATTATACCAGCCTCTAGAATTTCTGCAACCCTACGTTCAATTTCACTCTTTTGGGCATAGGGATATCTGTATGGCCTGATGTTTGGAGGGACACTTCCTGGAATCAGATGAATAACATGATCATGATCACACATAGGTGGGAGACCTTTGAGAGTCTCAAATACCTTGGAATGATTGCCCAATACTTTTTGGAGATCTAGAGATATAGATGATTCGAATGTGGAAACATCTAGCGAACATAATTATGAAATTACACCTCTTTGTTCCACTTTTAGAAGCTTTGTCATACCATTAGAGTTGATTGTCTTTCCCGATTTCCCTACAATACCCCTTAATACAACTTCCTTTCCTTCCACAGAAAATTTCATGAATAGTTCTTGAAAATTAAAAACTATTGTACCCAAGGATTGTAGCCATTGGACTCCTCGTACAACATCAGCACCTCCCATTGGAATGGAAAGCATTGGGCTAGTCAATACATATTCTCCCATGGATAGCTTGATATTATGGCACTTTCAAGAGCAATTTATTGTTCCTCCATTTGCAACCATCACTTGACACTCTAGTGCTGGATATAACAAGCAATTCAATTCTTTTGCTACCTTACAATGAATAAAATTGTGGGTACTTCCTGAATCAATCGACAATATTACCTTTTTATTCTTGATTTGCCCTTCTATCTTGATGGTTTGAGGAGTGGTAATTCCCACCAATGCATTACAAGATATGGTCGGAATCATTTATTCTTTATCTAGGCTTTGTTCTTGGAGTATATCCTCTTCTTTTGACCCTTCTTGATCCTTTTCTTCTTCCTCTTCACAATTTATGTAGAATAATTTCTTCTCAGCACACTTCTGACCTTTAGTGTATTTGCTATCACAACTGTAACAAAGCCCTTTTTCTCTTTTTTCTTCCAATTGTTGTTGTGTCAACCTTATAGGTTGTGGAAGACTAGGGGCAACAACACTTCTGTATTTATAGTTGTAAGTGGTATGCTTCCTGGTTGCCATAATTTTGCTTTCCATTTTTCTTGCTAACTTAAATGCCTTTTCTAATGAATCAAGTTCCCAAAGGCAAACATCATGTTTGATATTATCGTTTAAATACCCTATTAACACATCAATCTTATGCTCCTCTATAATATTTTTTACCATTATGTTCAATTTTTGGAACTCCTCAATGTGCTACATTATTGAACCCTTTTGTTTGACACTTATCAGTTGGCTAAAAAGGGTGTCGCTTTTTGTATCCTCATAATGTGCTATCAATTCTTCTGTAAAAAATTCCCAAGTGATAAATCGTTTACGAGAGAAAAGCCATTGATACCATACAAACTGATTTGGTTCCAAATATAAAGTTGAAATACGTACCTTTTGTGTGTTTTGAACATTATGGAGATCGAAAAATTGCTCCATCTGTAATATCCATTTTGCGGGATCCTTTCCATCAAACTTCCTCATATCGATTTTTGGAATATGATGGGTCTTCGAGCCAACATTAGAGTCTATGGAATCATGATTAACATTTCTTTTGTTCTCATCATGGGTTTGCTTTTACTACCCTTTTACCATTAGTAAGCATTTCTTGTAGAAACTTTGTTAACTCTGTCTTCAAATCTTCCATGACTATCTTCAAATCTTCCATGTTTGTCTTCAAATCTGTCTTCAAATCATCCATCTTCGCTTCCACATTAATCATCTTAGTTGCTACGCCTTTATTTAAACAATCCATCTTAGCTTCTACACTTTTCTTTAAACCATCCATCCTAGCTTCTACATCTTTCTTTAAAGATTCTGTTCCTTTTTGTGTAAGGGACAGTTGTTGCACTTGGTCTTGTAAGTTTGATATATCATGTTGCATTTCTTCCTCTTCTTCATGAGTCATGCTAGAGCTTTCAGGTTCCTTACTAGGTGTTTGAATTTTCTTTCCTCGGGGCATCATTTACCGATAATAATGCTCTACTATGCCCTTTGAATTCCTTCAAAATAAATTTCAAACCAATCTTAAGAAAAAATTTAAAAGAATCTACACACCCTTTTTCACTTTGTAGGAGCTCGATATTGCCTCTGATGTATCTCTGTAAATTCAAATCATCCAGTTTTGAAATTCTGACCTGCAGTATCCCTCTGTGTCCTCTTTCCAATGCCACCAGTCTCATCCAAATTGGATTCTCCAAGGAAGAGTTATGCGAAATCTCCCACAGTGACCTAATTATAGACTAGTTCAGTAGAGCGAACTTGTACAACGTGCCTCGAGTCACATTTTCAACCCTTGGCTTTGAAAAATATATACAAGAAGCTACTGTCCGTCCTCTTACTAGACCTTACTATAAAATTTAAATCCAGTGCTCAAAGAGAAAGTTATGACGATTTTTCCTAGGTCACCTGTTTGGAATGTAATTGAGGAGTCTGCAAAAAGACCAACTTCCGCAGATCATATCTCCACAAATATAGGGCGAAAAGCTCTAAAATTCGGACCCAAGCTTCACCGCGATGTCTTCTCAAATGGGTTTTTCTTTTTGGCTTCTGAAATGTCGCAGAAAAAAGTTATACCAAAAATGCTACAATGACCTGTTTGGAGCAGCGAAACCCTAGAATCCAAAGCTCTGATACCAAATGTTATGAAACCAGGTCAAGAAAAAGATAGAAAAGATAGACCAATGCCTTAAAATTCAGCCTCTTTGAGGGGGCAACCTCCTTTACATTACATAAATGAACAATTCTTCGATGATTCAAATGAAAAAACCTCCTTTCTATATATAGGAGTCTAAGGAGTCACAATATAACCCATCCAACCTAATAATAATAATATAAAGCCACAAAAATAACGATAGAGGGATTCTATGGGGCATAGTAATAACAATATGGGGACAATAAGGGCACAAAAATATTAATAAGGGATGCAACTACAATAGTAGTGGGGTAATCACTAGTATTATAGGGACCGAACATCGTCTCACAATTCAAATGATAGCCTGCAATTATCCTTTAGCTCCCTCATGCACTTCCTTTCTCAATACTGATAATTCATGTTTATAGTCTCATCCCCTGCACACATTTTGGTATAAATGAATAACGTTTTCTCTATATCATGTCCATACAAAAGCTTTGCCATACGAATTTTTTATAGGTGGTGGTTTTACCAGGATTGGTACTACATCTACTCTTGTGAGGGTCTTGAAGCTTGAACTGACTCAGAAGGTAGTTTTCACACTTACTGGTTATTTTGGCAATGTGCTATTATCAGATAAGGACACTGGTATTCCAGGGGAGTTTTCAAAACATTTTTAGGGTTAAATCATAATTGGATCATATTGTTGGTTCCCATTGGAGGTGAGGTGCCCCTACCCTTACACTTAGCACACTTTTCCTAACGTCTGCCCCTATCCCTCATATGTGTAACTTTACTATTTTTGGACAGTCTACATTACCAAGGTGATATCTTCCTAATTCAGGAATTCGATCTGGTGATGTTGGCATTGTCTTGGGCGGCAAGTTCCAGGCAGGTTGAGGCATGGGAACTACCATGAACACACATAGTCAAGTGATATTTTATTATGTTGTGTCTTGTCCTGTAACTGGGAAGATAAATTTTCCAAGGGGATGTACCTGTCCTCAAATTTATCCCACCTGGGGATGTTGACATTTTCTTAGGAGGTGGTCTCCAACTAGGTTGGGATGTGGGAATGGTCCTAACTACTATAGTCTGTCTTGGTAGGAGGGATGTCATTTAGTCCTAAAGGGAGTACCATTATTTCCATTTATGGCGAGCGACCGTTTTGAATCTGACACATCATTACACGATGCATTCATCCAAGCCACATTGGTGGCTAAGTCACAATGCCACACAAACATGGATTTGAAATGGAATGTGGCACGCTCCCATCAGTTGAAAAAATTGAATGATGGAAGAGACATGTGGGAAAATGTCAGCTGCTGGCTTTAGAATAATTTGGAGGGGAAAAATTGTGGCGAAAGGTGGGGTAGAAAAAAACAATCTGCTATCCAGATAACAACATCTGAACCTATACTTTATTTTGCTCACGATGTTCTCCTCGATAGAGTAAAAATTCTCCAGAAGAGGGCCTTAGTAGGAAGATGGTATTTCACAGAGGTAGAAGAAGTCGAGATGAGGCAGTGGCTGGAAAAAAAGTAGAAAATCTTGCTTGGCTATGTCCTACAACTTCCATTTTCGAAGTGAAGAGGATCTCAGAAAAATTGTTGCAATGTCATGGGTCAGGGACTGTGGATTTCTAGCAATGTATGCATGGTACATAGGCTTTAATCCTTTGAAGAAAACACCCAAAAACAAGCTTATCTAGGTTAAATGGCCTAGATTACCTTTAGAATTTTCGATGAAGGAAGTATTTACTGATATTGGTAATTCCATCGGTAAATTCATATACATTTATCCTCGATGTCTAGGATCTAGGGATAAAAGGATAACATGGGTTCCTATAGAAAAATATTTTGGTGAGGCATTTCTAGATCACATTCAGCTAAGATGGGAGGACATAAACGTCATTTAGTGCTTGTACTTTTGGGGAATTCCATTATGATGTCTTAATTGTCACCAAACTGGACATTTAATTACTAATTATCCCAAAGCAAGAGGAGGGTGATGGCCATCATGGGAATGTAAAGGGACTCATAAAAGGTTATAGAAGGAAAAAAAGTTGGATTGCCTCTCTCCACATCGTGGATATGCCACAACACATATTGGAAACATTTTGGGCTTAGGTAACTCCTTTCACACTAATCAGGTTTTTTCTGAGCCCTCTCCTTTCTTTATAAAAAATGTTTCTGCTCCTATTCCTATTCATGTTCACTCCTCCTCCCCAACGTCAGAATAGTCTGACTCTCATATTGTTGTCGACTCTCCTTATCGGGAGCACCAGCTTCTTTCCATTCTAGTCTTTCCTCTGTCGTCAGTATTGTCACAACACATTATGGTAGATATTCCATCTACCTCATATGCCACGTATACTCAAGCCCGAAGGCTCCATTCCCTGGCTACACAACCGAACTCTCTCAGTGCCAAATCTCCAACTCAAATATCTCTGGTTGCATCACCAAATGACACTATGTATAGCAATCTTGACTTCCTTCTATAAAGGAAAACCCTTGACCATAAATCATTCACTATTCATAAGTCAAAGGGATCTATTTCTCTAGTAATAAGCTCCTCCTTGGTAGGGAATATCACTGTAAGACGCACAAACAATAGAGGCAAGAAAAAATTTCGAGGCCGCCCACTCCAAACCCATACAACCCTGGAAAACGCGTTGTCTCTCATTGATATCCCCATTTCCTCACTCATCTGTCCCAAGGCATTTAGAGAATATATGCCTTCTAACAGGCTCAAATGAACTCCATCCTTTCACTAAATATAAGGGGTTTGGGGGGCCTTCCAAAATTCCTCACATTAAGAGACCTTTTTATCACATCTTAGTCGAACATTATTCTCATCCAAGAATCAATGCACTCTACATCACAAACTATAAATTACATTAAGAGGTTGCATCTGACATGGTATATTGTGGCAACTGATGCCACAAGCAGATTTGGGGTTTAAGAACCTTTTGGGACCCAAGGTGGGATAAACTAAAGGCATTTTCCTACTCGGTGGGTATTTTTCTAGCTGGTAACATCATAGTTATCCTGGGTAGAATGCACATCCTTAATGTCTATGCTCCTGACAAAGAGAAAGATTTTTTTTGGATACAATGGACGCATCAGGGATCCTTGATTTATCGTCTTTGATTTTAGCTGGGGATCTTAACTGTACCCTAGGGATCAAGGAGCTATGGGGACAATCTAGGGTGGAGGATATGATGGCACAGAAGATAAGCGACATTATTTTCTCATACCACTTAATAGGTATTTGTCCGCCAAATAATTCTCCAACCTGGGATAATGGAAGAAGAGGAAATGAATATATAGCAAAGACACTTGATAGATTTCTCATACAACAAAATATGGTGGAAAAGATGGGGGATTTAAGATCTCACATTATTGAAAACTATGTACCAGACCATCGCCCAATTACTCTCTCCTCGTGCAACATTGATATAAGAGTTGGCTTGCCTTTTAAGTTTAATAGAGTTTGGCTAGATGATATAGATTTTGTTTCTCTTATCCGATCATTATGGTTGGAAAGAAGAGATGCAGAGGAAGGCCTCTCATATATTGAAAGGTTTATGGGTAGGTTTCAAATTCGTAAAAAAAGGTAAAAACATGGGAATAGAAGAAGAAGGAAAATATGAGAAGGGAGCTGATAGATAATGAGGAGGCCTTAAAAACCCTACATAGCCAAATGGTCACCCATTCCATTCCCGTCGAGGTAAGGCAAAGGATCCATGCACTCGAAGTAGATAATAAGAAGATTCTTCAAGTAAGAGAGACGACATGGAGATTGAAAAGCAGAGCCATCTAGATTAACGAAGGGGATAAAAATACCAAGTTCTTTCATCACTTTGCCAATCACAAAAGGAAACAAAATACAATCTGGTAGATGAGTGATGGTGAAGGGAACTGTTACAAGAAACAATAAGAAATTATAGCCTTAGTGGTTTCATATTTTGAAAAGGCATATAGAAGAATGGAAGTGGAGGAAGCGAACTCACAGTTATGGGTAGTAAATGAATACCCTACAATGTTTAAATAGGAGGAAAATGTGCGATTGTATAAGGAGGTTAAGGAGAAGGAACTGATCCAGGTCATCAAATCAATGAAAGGTGACAAAAGCCCGAGTCTAGATGGATGGACTATGGAATTTTTTGTCCACTTTATAGACATATTTTGGGAGGACCTTTTAAATATTATTGAAGAATTGAGAATGAAGGGATTCATACATCCCCATCTAAACTCAACCTATTTTTACCTTGTTCCAAAAAAGTCAGAGGCGGAAACCTTTGTTGATTTTCACCCAATATCATTGTGCAATCTAACATATAAGATTACCTCCATGTTCATTACCAACATAATAAAAGCATCCCCATCAAAATTTATTTCACTAGAGCAATATGGTTTTCTAAATAATAGAATAATCCATGATGCAATAGCTGTTGCACAAGAATGCATGCACCGTATGAAGAAAAAAAAGATGAATGAAACAACGATGAAGGTGGATCATTAAAAGGCTTATGACTTCTTAGATTGGGGTTACCTGAGACCGGTCCTTCATAAAGTTGGCATAAAAACAAACATGACAAAATGGATTATGGGATGTGTAACAACAATACGTTATGTTGTGACAATTAATGAATACACATCAAAGTTTTTTGTAGCAGGCAGGGTACTTAGACAACGTTGTGCTTTATCCCACCTTGTTTTCATACTAGTGATTGATGGTGTTAGAGCTTAGATTAAGCTCCAGTTAAAGGGAGGCAATCCTAAGATAACCACAAACCAAGCTTAACTTGGTAGCTAGCCCTACCAGGTCGGGAGAGAGCTCTCTCCTTGTCAATCTCAATCAAGATGACTGGAACAAATATGGATTTTAGGGTAGGCATATTAGCTCTAAGGTTTTTGGTTGATTTTGAGGGTTTTGTTGCTAGATCAAATGGAGCAGACAGCTTTGGGTCCGGCAAATCAAGTCAGGAATGCAGGGTGTTGTATGGGGCAAGATAGGTAGGTGTTTTGGCACTTGAAATTGAATGAGATGGTAGGATTAAGACTGGTGAGGAGCTGAGGAGGGCATGCAAAGATCATGTATCCTCTTCAAACTATAGAAAACATCAAAAACTGAACGGTTTCCCAAGGCACAGGCCTGTAACAAATGTATTCTACCTATCTATCTTGATATCATTTAGCTAGAAGAATGAATAAGATTGTGGCACACATAAAACATGAGGAAAACTCATAACAAAAGAAGAAACTATGAAAAAACACTTTACCATAAGTATCCCATAAAAATAGCTACAAATCCTGGTTTATTTCCTTACCAAACTGCTGTAAAGGTGTACAATGTAGCTCAGAGCATCCAAGAAAGTCCAACCATTTCTAATGACTAAAAAATACATAATATAGACATGAAAACCACCTATGCTAGCCATTATGGGTCGAATCCAAGAGCTAAGGGGTAGTTTCCACCATTTCCCAACAAGGAACATGAATATAGGCAGTGGAACAACTTGCCTCTAAAATCATGGAAATTAATTCATTTACCCCTAAACCACCTCAAAATGATGAATCTACCATCTAAGGTCATTTTACAATTACATTTACATATGAAAGCATCATTTACAATCATAAATTAATCCAAGATGAAAGAAAAAGTCAACTTGTAGAAAAACTAGGGGAAATTTGGATTTTTGAGCAAACTGGTTCTATGCGTAGCACCATTAGCCAAGTGCATAGTTCCATTTCTCAGCTAATTTTGGAGGTCGTCCACTTAGCTAAATTGAGCGCACGATAGCTCACTAGAAAGGTATTCCTATCTAGTTTTTGCAACATCTTGACATTTTTCATTTAGATGTCATTTGCCTCCTCATAAGTGAAATCTCCGAAGGCTGCTTCCTGTGTGTCCAAAAAGAGGTAGAGAGGCCAATTTTTGATGGGTTTTTGACCTTTAGATGACCAAGTTTTGCTCCAAAATTGCTGAAACTTTCAGGGGTTGATGTTCTCATCATACAGAATCTAAATATTCAAACCATTTCTCCAAAAATTCTCCCAATCAAAGGCATAGTTCCGGTGGCGCTACGCACGTGATGCAATTTTCTGTGTTGGAAAATTTCAAAATTTCAAAATGAGAAAAACTCATGAAAACTTGCCCAGATTTGGAACAAGGCACTATCATTAATTGTTTTAATGGGCTAGTGATGCCTCAGCCAAGATTTTTATCTTGTCATGCTCCTTGCTACTTAAGGCCTTCATCAACTTAGCCTTAAAATTCCTCATCCATATGTTAGATATTTTGTTCCGGGTCTTGTAGTGGTAGGCCATTTGACGAAGCATATTCTTGTCTCTATTGGACTTCTCAAGTAGATTTTCAAGGTGTATTTTGACCCTTCTAAGCCAAGTTTCCAGGTCATCCTCAATCTCTTGCTCAATGGAGGTCATCTTGACCTTTGCTTTCTTTGCCTTTTGCCGGTTCTCCTTAATCATTTTCAAGTCCATGAGGACTTGCTTGTCGGTCAATTTTTTGTTTTGTTGCTCTACATATTTGATGGCCCAGTTAGCCCTCTCTAAACTGAATGATAAGGCTTGTATTTCAATATCTTTTTCCTTAATTATCATGTCTTTGATAGTCCTTGGATCTTGAGCATCCAAGTTAATGATATCAACTCCTTGTGTCTCCTCATGATCAACAAGGTAAAAATCTTTCTCTTTCCCATCACTAGGACGCTTCTTATGCATCTTTTTATTGCTTTTAGCTTTTCCCTTGTGTTGATGCCCAAGTTGTACTTGTTTAGCTGAAGAAGAAGGAAAAACCCCTTCCACTCCTTGTGGAGATAGCATTTGCCTGTAGCCTGAAGATGAAGGTGAGACCCCTTCCACACCTTGTGGAGATAATACTCACCTCGCTGCTACAAAAAGTTTTCTAGTGCACCTCTCATATGTCATAAATACTAGCACTCCAATAGTTTTAGTCTCTTGGACCTTTTCATGTCCTAAAGGTCCACCTTCTTCATAAGGCACGAATGAAAAGACTTGAGGTCCTTTGAGCATTTCGTGAGAAATGAAATTTTCCCATGGCATGTTAAGAAGGTTTAGCAATGTAAAACAATGATTTTAATCAAAGAGAAATGGTATATGCTAGTTAACTACTGAGGGTATGATTTATTCTTTACAATGAATGCCATCTTGTGAATGTTTTTGAATATGAAGTACAGGATATTCATCATTCTCACCCTAGTGAAATGCATCAGCAGTCTAATGTGGTAGGGATACAGTCAGGAGAACCTACCTTCATAGGTAAAGTACTTGATGATGATATTCATCAATGGAGCAAACCTGTCCTCCAAGAATTTAAAGGGGAAAACTCTGCTAGGTTTGTTATGATATTTAGCCTTGATGTAAGGCTCATAGTACTCCCTGTCAATGTACTGAACTTTGTTCCAATTTTCACCCACATTTGAAATACTTGTAGCCACTGAAATGATAGATGGTGACAAAGTGAATGTGACTTCTGCAACCTGTACCTCATTGTTATCCAAATGTGTCACAAAAAACCTTGCTAATTCATGATTAGATTTAACCGTTTCCACCATTTCACAAAAACTTAAACATGACTGATGTATGAAATAGGAAAGGGCAAATGGTCGGGCTTGCAGTTCCCACAAATAGGTGGGCTTTAGGGAAATAGTAAAACATGATATAGGGTAGCAGAAATGAGTGTAGTTTACAATATATGAGATAATTTAGTGACAATTAGGGTATGATGTTTTTTAGAGACAACACAATCCAAAACTGATGCAACAATTGTTTTCAGCAAGAAAAGTGATGTTACTTACTTGCAATGGAGGAATTTTGGAGATTTGAGGCATTTTGATGCCATTTGCAACAATTTGTAACTCAACTGCCATGTGCATAGCGCACTCTCCCAGGTGAGTAGTGCAGCTCCTGGGCATAGTACCAGTTCAAAATAACACAATGGAGAAAACCCAGGTGTGTAGCACCAAGCAAATTTTTCCAAAAACACATCACTCTCCCTCCCTTTTCTCGGTAACACCTTAAATCTCGTTTTTGCTCATGAAACTCAATTCAAACAATGAAATAACTTGAGAGAGAAATGAACTTGATATGGCTTGGCCACTTTTGATTTTTCATTTTTCAAAACCCACTTTATAATGTCTTTTGTCTTTTTCAAATACTCTATTCTTTTGGATGCTTGACTTTTTGCTGGAAATAGGTAAACTAATGCTTGATGATCTTTTGTTTGCAGTGGCATGTATTTTGGAAATATCAATAGGTGACAAGGATCATGAGACCATTAATTACATATGAGAAATGATAAAATTACATGAAATTTACAAATAAAAACCAATGCTCTGTTTTCACCTCAAACTGGCTTTGAGGTGAAAAACTTATTAAGTTTAAAAAATATGAAATTAAAAGTTTCCTAATGATTATTGTCTTCCTCATGTGTCTTTTGACCATTATTAGTCAATGGTTACTGAAAATTTGACATGGTGATACCCTAATACCTAATGTGACTATAACCCTCAGACTGAAGACCTATTTAATGAAATAAATTGAAAATGAACCTAAACCTAAACCATTGACTGATTCACACACATAAAAGGAGGTCAGTAGATATGTGTCATGAGGGAAAAAACTGGAATGTACCTTACCATCAGTTGATCCATGACCTAATGGAATGCAAGTCATTGAGAATGGGACACCTAATATGAATGCAAAATAGTGAATTTTGATCATTGATGGCAGTGTGAAGGCACTGACACTAACATAGGCTCCAATGGGGATGGTAGCTCCTTGGAGGTGCCAAGAACCATAGATCTCTGGGATAAGTAGACTAGTGTCTCATCTATTGGGCAATAATGTCAATATACTTCAAAGACTAAAACTAACACTATGAAAATGGACTCAAGACTCAAACTGACTAAAGAATCAAAGACTGATACAAATCACTCAACTTTAGACCCTTCACCTCGGGCCCCAAGTTTAAATGAATTGTAACTTATGAAAATTTGCAATGAAAGAAAAATGGTATATACAATGATCAATTCATGATTTTAGAAATCACCTTAAAAGAAGTAGCGCTTCAGGAGCCTACCATTGACTGGTCCTCATGAACAATATTGTCCATCCATCTCTTTGAGTAGGAATGCATTTTGTCCTCTCGATGCATCAATATTATAATTCCCCTTCCATAAGTTTTCAAACTTAACATGCTTGTCGTTATCTTCATTCCTGGCATCCCATCACAACACTACATCCTCAGCTGGAATTTATCTGCTTTTGTTTTCCATTCATAGATATTTTTGATCTTCTGCTGCAATCTCAAAGTGTTTTGGAACACTTCCTTCCTTGTCTATTGTAATTGGATCATCTGATTCATTCTTCATTGAAATTCATCCTCCTCACTGCCATCTTCCTGGAAACGTTTCACAACCAGGACTACTACAGATGTCGGAAAGACTATGCCAATGCCATATACTATTTCAAATGCAGACATACCTATAGACATCTTTTGGCTCACCCTGTCCACCCACAAAGCATTAGCTAACTTTTTATGCTAGCCTTTCTTATTTGTTTCCAGCAGCTTCTTGATGATGTTCACTAATGACTTATTGGATGATTCGTCTGGACCATTACCTTGCAGGTAATATGATGTGGAGTGACCTAGGCTAATCTTATACTTGTTGCAAAAATCGATGATCTTCTTGGATTTGAATGCAACTGCATTATCTGTGATGATTTCACTAGGACAACCAAAACAAAACAAAATATTTGATTCAAAAAATTGAATGATTACCATGTATGTTGCTTGTCTGGTTAGAAGTGCTTCAATCATCTTGGGAAAATAGTCTGTTTCTGTTAGGATCCATTTGTGTTGAGCCGACGATGTTGGATGAATTTCCTCGATAAAATTGAGTCCCCACCGCTGAAATGGTGCATTGACTTCAATCAGTTTTAAGGGAAGAGGAAACAACTTTCTTTTCCTCTGAAACACCTGACATTTATGACAACTCATGACTATTTTATAGACATCTGAATATAAGGTTGGCTAGTAATAACCTGCTCTCAATATTTTGTTTGTTGTTGTCTTGTGGAACAAGTGACTACCACAATCACCCTTGTGAAAGTCACTCATCACTTCTTGGGCTTCATCTCCTATTAAACAGTTCAGCAAAACACCTCCTAGATCCTTCCAACAAAGGGCATTATTCAAAATGTAGAATTTAGCAGCTTTAAGTTTAAGAGTTCTAGCTTTGTTCTTTGTCATTTCCGATGGTGGTGTGAGGTGCTGAAGTACATATACCATATTTGAATACCACGGTGACAGAAGGAACATTTCAGACACTTGAATCAGTGAGATTTCTTCTTCATCTTCCGACATATCTGCAATTAAATTTGTATCTAAATCATGCAAATTTGATTCTTCCATCAACCTCACCAAGACTTCTCCTTTCATCAACTTTTTAGGCTTGATCTCTAGATCATATTCTAACATTGTTGCAATCTATTTTCCTCGCCTCCCTTTTGGATCAATTTGTACCAGTACATCCTTAATTGTTGTGTTAGGAACGTATGCTATGATGTGGGGATGCAGAATATACACTCAGAAGTCCTTCAATTCTTGCACATTATCGGGTTCAAGTAGGAAGGGGGGGAAGCCTGGTGACTGATCTTGTGAAATGTGCAGTTGAGGTTAGACTAGGAGGAACTACTACGCAATTCTAGGGATGAAGACAGTTTGCTCAAATCTAGAATTGCGCAATGCAACTATACTAGGGGACATTGACTACTCAATTTATAGTTCTAGGCAGTAAGGTTGCGTCACTGAGGCATGAGACTGCATAATGCACAATTCAGTCAGGGTCTGATGAAAGAGAGTTTCCCAATCAGGGGGATTTTTGGAAAAATGGCTAAGTGTGGGAGTCAGGTGAATTGGTGAGGAACTTGAGATTATGTTCGCACACTTAACATACCTTGATGAAACGAAAATATAGACCACCGAAAAAACAAGACAAATCATTACCCTATGTGAGATTGTCTAGAGCAAAAAGGGACAAGTGCTACACTTGAGACAGGCCTTACAATGAGCGTCATGAGACTTGTGCGGCATTGCTTAAAACTATGCGTATGAATGTGATAGGTGTTAACACGAATAACACAACTTGTACGTTCAAAGGTCAACCTTTGAGATCACTAGAAAGGCTCGCAAAGATAACATGATGGCCAAAGATGCCAAAATACAAAAATTGATCCAACAAGTTAAAGGGAGCAAGGAACTTAGAGGAAACACATCGAATGACTTTCAATTCTTACAACCATTCATGTCATTGAAGACATAATGATATGACAATGATAAGCTTTCTTTCCTGCTACACTAAGAGATGCATTTCGAAAGATTTGCTTTGTTTTCCATATCCACCCTCTAAAGGGCTATGCGTCAGTTGGAGTCTTCATTTGGTCCCGATATTCTATCATACCTTGGGTTCCTTGCTTTCCTTATATTTTCTCCCAAGCTCCTTGAGTCTCATGTAGCGTGTCATCCATCTTCGTGGCCACTGAGAGACCAAATTACGTAGTTCAAGCGAGCAGTGGCTATTATGGAATGATGCCTTGGGAGGACACATCTGCGCAGTTTCAGGAGGCATGGTGGACTGGGCAACTGATATGTTTGAGGGAAAAAACTACTTAGTTTATGGAGAAAGTGGGTTTTGACTGAGGGAAAGACACAAGAGGAAACCACTATGCATTCTTGGATGCTAAGGGAGGCTAGGAGTTTTGCGCATTTTGTAGTTCCAATAGGTAAGGGAAACATTTGAGGGTTGTAGAGGTGAAGTGCATAGTTTAGGAAAGCTGGATGAGGCTAGGTTTCTAGGGAAAATTATGAATTTGGCTAAGTGTGGGATCAGTGGAACTGATGTGAACAGTGATAGAAATTGACTATGATCACACACTTGAACACTTAATGATACAACATAGACCAGTTAGAACATACAAAAACATACTTCACTTAATGCAAAAACCTTTTTGGCAGCTCACACAAGTGTGGCTCCGATGATATAATTTGGGAGGATAAAGATGACACTTGTGCAAGAGTGTGTGAAATGAGTGTGAAACATGTATATGTGATGATAAGGACCCATTCTCATAGTGATTTCCCCTTGAAGCAAAAAAAACTTCCTTTTACACGACAAGCGATAATTCACGTGCCCAAAGATGACACATATTATATAAGGATAAAAGTGTGAATGACCCTTAAGATCAAGAAGGGAGCTTGAGATCATTAGCTTACTAATAAGTGACTAACAAATGGTTGATCATAGAATCCACTGTAACATATAAAATTTAAATATAGGCCAAAATTTTGGAGGGCATTGCAAACACTACAATAATATGGTATTAAGCTACCCTTTAACTAATTTCTAGTTAAATTCTATAACAAAAGATAGAAAAACAATAAAGCATGCATTATACCTTTGGTAACCTATGTTAACATAGGATTAGAAATTTATGATAAAAAGGGAAACAATTAGTGAAAATAAAAGAAATGATTATGTGGCATAAAGGATTTAGTGCTTGCAGTTCTAATATCTAAGCCACAATTCCAAGCTAGACTCCCGACCATTTCAAAGGTGACACCTCCATTCTCAATATTAAAAAAATGAGAAAATATGGAATTTCCAAAACTACATGAAAGGAACCAACATTCACCATTGACTAATTTAATATAACCCAATATGGCATATATTGCAAGGACCATACCACTAGGTGTTTATGACTTCTAACACCAAAATATAGATAATTGTTTGGAATAATTGAACCACAAGGGTTAACTAGAAATATGGTATTATACCACGACAGGTGCCTTTTTCATGCAAAGTGTTAAACCAACATTTTAAAATTAAATAATAATGTAGATTATTGAAAGGAAACTATAGATATATAAAGATAGTACCACTACAAAACTTCCTCCCAAAGTGTCATTGAAATACAGAAAAGTAATTATGCTTCCATGGAAAATATATCTTACATCATGAAGAGGTTGACTGTTGAATGATGATTCTACCACCCTAGAGATTTCACACCACCTTGCCCCTCTAAATGTGAGCTAGAATAAGGTGATCTCTATTAAGACAGGCTTAGTTTTCCAAATCCATGACAAAACCACATTGATACGAAATAAATATGTTGAGAATGAGTGATGTAATAACCAACCAAAGAAAAAACAGCGGTAGCCAAGAATAACCATAGGTTTGGGAAAAACCTTGAGCTAGAAAAATTTATAAAAATTATTTGGATTGTGTCCTATACTACTTTGAAGAATACCTTTCTTATCTAAAAACATAAAATCCAACCTCAATTTTGAAATTTTTTGGCTAGGGAATGAAAACAACTAATTTTCAACATTTTGATAGGAGACGTAGAAAAAGTCCATGTTGTAAGTGGATGATATTGAAAAATATTCATGCAATATAAATTAGAACAATTGGAGTGAATAAATTGAGAGAATAAAACTAGAGTTGTGAACAAAGTCGTTGATAGACCAAATAGAAAAGCTTTCCTATAAGGGGGGTGATCATAATTTAAATTATTGCTCTTAGGTTTTACTTATTGTACATAAGGTTCCAACAATTGTACTTAAGGTTCCAAAGCTTTATCTCTTGATAACACCCTTCCCTTATGATATGTTCCATCTTTCACTATTCTCGGGGAAGAGGGAGAAAGCAATGGGTGCGTGTAGTGCAAGGGAAACCTACTTCTTGAGCTTAACATTAATTATTAACTATGATTAATTCCCACTTCCTACCATAATAAAATGTTATATACTACCTATGGGAAGGGGTGAGTTCCCTCTTTGTGGTTGGATATCCACCGTTGAGATAAATATCCTAAACAATGATCTCATCACAAGAGTTTCTTAGTGGTCTCGATTCAATGTGTGATCAAGGTTGATTGAATACTATTTCCTAATGATGCATCCCCTAGTTGGAATAACATATATTTTGACATGAACAACTATATGTGCTAATACTCTAGCCAAAACATTGACCCACTACATACATACCACTCTCCAATCTCTATCTATTTGATAGTTTAGATTGATCTAATCTAAATTCAAGTTTCTTTTCCACTGAATAGTCTTCTTGTATGATAAAAATTGTGAAGTAATTTATTTTTTTTAATAGAATATGTAGACCATATTCTAAGGAAAGGAAATTTGTGACATTTTTACTATATATCCTCACGAATCCAGCATAAATGTGAAGAATTTTCCCTGGATAATTTATGAATTCTCCTCCAAAGTTGGGTTGGCTTTAAATTCCTTCATAGGGATAATGCAAATTAAGTTTGAGAAAACTAGAAGGTAATAGAGACCAAAAGGATGGGCTAACACAAAGGGGGCCTAAGAAATAGAAGGATAAGGAAGGATGGAGGTCAAGAAACCTTGTTAAGTGAAGCATCTTTCTTTCTCGAGGATTGTAGATTCAATATTAAGGGGCCAAAGGGGAGATGAGGACAACTTCATGAAAGCTTTTAAACATAAAATGCAAAATCTAATCTAGGGAAGTGGAATATTTTTTAAAAGTGTTAAAGTTCTTTCTACATAACCCAGAAAATGAAACTTCAGAATAATTTCCAAAGACAAGAGGGGATATCTCCATTCTCCTATGGTTGGTTTAAAGCTTACTAATGATGTGATTATATCAATAATATGGCCATAAAATCTCATATTTGATAAGAAAAAGAGGAACCATTGACGAAATGGACAACTATATATAAGCTAGTAGAGTAGGCTTTGCAAATTAAGCATCTCTCAAATCCTTTTTTTGTAATTTATCTCAGGTAGGAGTTTTTTTACAATAAAGAGTAAAGAAAAAGAGTGGCTTTACGCCATAAATGTACCCTCAAAAATGTCAACCTATTGGTACTAAGTTCTTTACCATTTGATGTTTTATATTATCTTATATGTTCTTTAAGCTAAGAGTGTCCCTTTATCTTGTGACCACATTTTCGAATATCATTTCGTGATTGAATATATATATTTTTAATTCTCTAGATCACATTCTAATGATTGAGTAATGACAAGGTTAGTGTTTTTGAACCATTAAGAGAGGGGGCCAAAATTTCCTCATGGATCTCTAATTCAACTAGGATTCCCAATAGTGTGTAACTTTAATTATCTCCAAACATTGAGAAAATCCTAAAAGCTTTGTGAGTTACTTAACTAATTGAGCTTAACCCATTACTGGGAGGAATCCCTCCAAAGGAGAGTAGTTTTCCCATATGTGTTTTGTCAAAAGCTATGATCCTTACCACTTTTCAAAGATGCATTCCAAAGATGAGAACCTTTGTTATTTACTTACATTCAAAATAGCTTTGATTCCTCGATATTAGGGGTGTATTCGCTTCTCTAGGTTACACACGATAATGTACGTGGAGTTTCCAGCCATCTCCACTACATTTTAACCCATATTTCTTGGCTTAAAAAGTGTGGTTCTCTTAGAAAAATACCTTTAGTATTTTCTCGTAGAAGTGATTACTACAACAAGAGTAGTTCGCTCTCCTACCCAAGGAGAGAGCCCTTTTTAGTTCAACTTGGAATTTCTAAATTTGAGTGGAATCTGGATATTTACTTTTCCTACACAATGCTTTAGTAAGCGGAAAAGCCACATGTTAAACCCATACTAAAAAGAGGTGAGGGGTACTAAATAAAACCTTAATTGTTCTTATTAGAGCATAAGTCACTTCTTTAACACAAATTTCGAAAACGATTGCCTAAGGACCTCTTTTTAGCTCATTTAAGGAAAAGGGTGAATTTCAAATGTGTAAGAAACTTTGTGAGGTTGTCCTGATTCATATTTTTAAGGAGGGTAAGTTAATAGAAGCTAGGCTCATAATCGATTTTATTTATAGTAATGTCATACGAAATATTTGTTTATATAGACAATTTATCATATATAGAGATCTATTGACAAGCCACATGACTAGTTTGATATTTCTAACTCCATTTCGACATCTCATTTGATTTACTCAAACAACATAAGAGATTAAGGCTTGTCTTTTACATCCATTTGATATAAGAAGATTGCAAGTAGATGTTTGTTGAAATTCCACTTAAAAGACTCCAAAGAAATATTATATCTTTGATTTGAGTGATCAATACAATAGAACATCAGAAGAAAACCACAGTTATATTGGAAAAGTCTTGAAGATGGAAAATCATTAATTCCTCTAACCATATTTAGCATTAGAAAGTAGGAACTATCCAAATATTATAGCTTTTCAATGTTTCATTGTGGCTAAGAATGATTAAAACATTCATTCCAAAATCTAACTTAACACTTAACTAGAAGCAATTCATTCGTTGGTTATATTGGATTTGGTTGGATTTTTACCACTACAATTAAATATTGAGCCCATTTCAAGAAAGAGTTCCCTAATAATATTTCAGTTCACAAATTATTTTGTAACATATAAATAACAATTTAGCTTTACATAAAAATATTAAAAAACCAAACTTTACGTACTTCAAGTAAATATTAAAAAATCAAACTCTCGATATACGTTAAGTAAGATAACAACACTTACTTCTAAAGGTATAAATAGATTAAAAATATAATATAAAAAACATAATTATGATTATAAATTTTATCTTATCCCTTTTACCTATATGAAAGGCTGTGCACATTTCTATTTCCATTTCATTTCATTTATAAATAAAATCAATACAATGTTAAAGCCACTCTCTTGTTTGAATATTGTACCTTTCACACGGTTGGGTTTCAAAGGAATGGTGTATATTTTGGTAAAATAAAAAATGTTCTTCGTAGTAACTATTTTCCTTTAACAGGATTGAGTTCACATGAATGTTATATGATATAATTCAATAAACACTATTCTTGACGGAGACTATTCTAGTTGTGATACAATCGAAATCCAATTGGTTATTTAATTTAGAGGAAATTTACATAAACAGTAACTAGAAACATGTTTCAAATATACCATAACTTTTCCATTTTTTTAGAGCCACAACCACTTCCATATTTATATAAAAATGCGGCGATGTCCATCCTTATGAAGGGCATGATGTAAAATTATAAACACACCAAAGAACAACGGCGAGGACGATATCACACTGCTGCAAATTAACAAATGTTAAATATAAAGCCAGCTCTGACACGAAGTTTGATAATTCCTAGAGAAGCAACAGTATACAAATATAATACCAGGAGTCAACATAGACTTTACTCTATCGTAGATAACGAACGGTATGAAATTGAAAATCGAAGCAAGGTTGGAAATCCAGCATTGATAAATAGCGCTATGCATTTCCAAATCGAACCAAGACAGCATCACCACCATTGATGAATAACGTTTCATATCTGGAAAGTTGAAGAAAAAATGTTAAAAGCACAGCGGTGAAGTTAAATTTTACGTTTCTTCTACAAATAGTTTGAAAATTTCTCAAAATATAGCGGTATGAAAGTCCGCATGGGCATGAGGCGTACCATGTAATACATAGCTCCATGCTGCAGGTATTGCATGGTGAACCCCCATTCATTTTGTAAAATCGGCTGGCCTGTGGAGTGAAGCAAAATTGCATTTTCACTGAACATAGCCTTGACATTTATGACTCGAAGTGGAACGTTATTTATGACTACAGTTATTGAGCGGCCGTAAATCAACTCCTCGCCAGTCCTTGCAGAGAAACATTCTCAGACGGATATATATTACATCCACACGAACAATATTAAATGTCTGAATGAATGGCATATGTCAAACAACTTTTAGGTGTTTGTTCTGGTATCGAGAAACAAATATGTAGTTACAGAAACAATCATAGCCTAATTGAAAGGCCTTTTAGGTGTTTGTTCTCATTAGAGCTATATATTTATATCCATGGGATTTCAAAGTTTGTTCAAAGGGTGGATATGAAAATAGTTTTTTAGTGGTGCCAGTACATGTACCTTCGTTAAATATTCGTCCTGTTGCTGCGGTAGCTGCTACTGCGTCAGTGTAACTGCATTGATCATTACTGATTCCTTCATTTATTTGCAAATGATAATGGTCCTGTCGAGTGGAAAACTGAGCAGCTGCCACAACAGAAGAGTATGTTTCCCCAGTGTTACCCAACGAATTAGCTGTTGTTACAGAAACCCCCACGATTTCTCTAGACTGATCAGTCTTACTATTTTATGAGCCAGATTTAGAGGCCTCTCCAGAGTGAATATGACGTTGCCGTTGCTCGGCTCTGGCCTTTTTGTTCTGAAACCAGTCGAAGACACTAGCGTCCCGAACTGAACTCTGACTCTTGCAGCTCAGCTTTGATTCTCTCTATTTCATCTCTGGTAGGGTTTGTCACCATAGAGTTAAATATGGACTCCAAGATCCGGATCTGTTCTTGTTTTGGATTCCATCTAGGCCTTGATTCCCGCTGGCTCCTTTCCTCATTCTCTGATGATGTACCTGCACAAATTACAGTTGTCGAGCTTTGTTCCTTATATTTTAATTAGATTTGAAATAATATTCCTCTGAACTCATTTTATTGACTATTATATTGCCGCTTTAATTCGGCTCACCCTTGAAAGCAGTGGGAAATTGTACTTAGAGGTAGACATAAACCAAGAAAGTAAGTAATGCCTCATGAAAATGCATATCTAGGGTTTCGTTTGACCGTGAAATCTCCCTGCTCGAAGCTAAAAGTCAAATTTCATTCTATCAAAACCCAGTGGCTATTAAAGGATTTGTTTATAGCTACATCAAGATTCTCTTGTTCATCTAAATATTATTTAACTCTGTTATAATTGCACATCTGAATATGCGACATAAAACGTTATGCTGCATTTATCTCTGGGTGAAGTCATATTCTTTATATGCATATAAACATATTAATCTCCAAAGCAGATTCGGCCCGAGCAATGTCTTTTAATTGTTGATATCATAAAGATGCCATCACAAACAAAGGAGGAAGTTGGAGTTCCAGTGTATAATCATCTTCATAAGAATGCCTTTGGCTGGAAATCGCTGAAGGAATTGAAGCTTCACGCCATTGAGGGATTTACCTTGAACATACTGGGCCAATAGCTGTTTGGATTCATATTGACCGGAAGGAAAGGGAAGATGTGTGTCGACTCTTCCACCGTCAACAGTTGAAACTGAAAGCAGTTTTAGGGTTTAGGTCTTAACTACAAATCACAAGAACATCAAAGCAGGTTTCAAATTAACCACTGCTATTGACCAAAGGGTGTCAGTGAAAATCAAGGGTATTTTGGTAGTTTTTTCCGGTCAAAATCAGTTAGCAATAGATTAAAATCACAAGTTGTATAGCTAGTTTCTGCACAATCAAAGCGTCTAAGGGGTTTTTCAGGGTGCTGAATCCAAATATGCAGTTAGAAAACCATTTTAACTGCAACAAATCAATATTTAACCTCAATTTCTTCCCCCCGCCGGAATCTCCAAAAAGTCCCATTATAGACAACTCCATTCTTAATGTAGTTGTCTATAAGACTTTTTGAAAGCCTTTCTGGTGGCCTTTTCTGGTCAAAATCCGGTAGCAATTTATTCAAATC
This sequence comes from Pinus taeda, assembly GCA_000404065.3. Classification (NCBI taxonomy): domain Eukaryota; kingdom Viridiplantae; phylum Streptophyta; class Pinopsida; order Pinales; family Pinaceae; genus Pinus; species Pinus taeda. The sequence goes on from APFE031428706.1 coordinate 133,868, forward strand.
ACAAGTTTGATAGCTAATTTCTACACAATCAAATCACCCCAGGGGTTTTTCAGGGTGCTAAATCGAAATATGCAGTTAAAAAACAATTTTAACTACAACAATGCAAGATTTAACCTCAATATCTTCACCGGAATCTCAAAAAAGTCGCATTATAGACAACTCCATTCTTAATGTAGTTGTTATAACGTGACTTTTTGAAAGCCTTTTTGGTGGCTTTTTCCGGTCAAAATAGGGTAGCAATTTATTGGAATCACAAGTTTGATAGCTAGTTTCTGCACAATCGAAGCGTCCCAAGGCTTTTTAGGGTGCTAAATCCAAATATGCAGTTAAAAAACCATTTTAACTGCAACAAATCAAGATTTAACCTCAATTTCTTCCGCCAGGTTCCGTCACCGGAATCTCCAAAAAGTCGCATTATAGACAACGTAGTTGTCTATAATGCGACTTTTTGAAAGCCTTTCTGGTGGCTTTTTCCAGTCAAAATCCGGTAGCAATTTATTGGAATCACAAGTTTGATAGCTAGTTTCCGCACAATCATCCCATGGTTTTTTAGGGTGCTGAATCCAAATATGCAATTAAAAAATCATTTTAACTGCAACAAATCAAGATTTAACCTCAATTTTTTCCGCCCGATTCCATCACCGGAATCTCCAAAAATTCTCATTATAGACAGGGTGCTCAATCCAAATAAGCAGTTAAAAAACCATTTTAACTGCAACAAATCATGATTTAACCTCAATTTCTTCCGCCGGATTCCGTCACCGGAATCTCCAAAACGTCGCATTATAGACAACTCCTTCTTATTGTAGTTGTCTATAATGGGACTTTTTGAAAGCCTTTCTGGTGGCTTTTTCCGGTCAAAATCCAGTAACAATTCATTGGAATCACAAGTTTGATAGCTAGTTTCTGCACAGTCAAAGCATCCTAGGGGTTTTTCAGGGTGCTGAATCCAAATAAGCAGTTAAAAAACCATTTTAACTGCAACAAATCATGATTTAACCTCAATTTCTTCCGCCGGATTCCGTCACCGGAATCTCCAAAAAGTTATAGACAACTCCTTCTTATTGTAGTTGTCTATAATGGGACTTTTTGAAAGCCTTTCTGGTGGCTTTTTCCGGTCAAAATCCGGTAGCAATTTATTGGAATCACATGTTTGATAGCTAGTTTCTGCACAATCAAAGCATCCTAGGGGTTTTTTAGGGTGCTGAATCCAAATAAGCAGTCAAAAAACCATTTTAACTGCAACAAATCATAATTTAACCTCAATTTCTTCCGCCGGATTCCGTCACCGGAATCTCCAAAAAGTCGAATTATAGACAACTCCATAAATATATATATTTAAAAAGTATTATTTTTTCCATTTTCTATATATAATTATAATGATTTATTATTAAAAAATTATACGATTTAATTATTTATTTCTCCAATAAATTAAGTAATCTTTATTAATGTGAAAAAAGGTATATTTCTTTAATTTATTAAAAAAAAAAAATCTATACTTCTATATTTTATTATATAAATAAATGGGAAAACGATTTAATTAAAATGAAATTGTTTTACTATTTCCATAAAAATTAATATTTTAAAATTATGTCTTTTTTTCATTCCAATGAACATTATAAAAATTCTTATTATATTTAAACATATTTATTTATTATAAGTAAGGAAAAATAGCTTAATAAAAAAGATATTGTTTTTTTAATTCAATAATATATTATTAAATATCTCAATATTTTGATTTTTTATTTAAGAAATATTTAAAAAAATATGTTTATCTTTTAAATTATTTAATATGATTAATTTACTAAAAATTAATTATATGAAATTTTCATATACAAATTTATATAATTATTTAATATATGTTATATAAAAAATAAATAAAAAAATAAAAATTGTAAAAGAATATATTAAATTAATTAGAAATATAATTGTTTATTTCAATTTTATGATTTGAGAATTCTAAGTGTTAATGATGTTTTCATAATTATAAATATAGAGAAAAAACTATTGCTTAAAATTATTTATATCTATATATTGTAGTGAATTAATTGGATTTATTGTGTATTGTAAAACATAAGTAGTCAGTGTGTTTTGAAATAGAAGAAAGAAGTCACTAGGCCATATTAGCTATGCCAAATCAGCAAAATGGGTGCATTTGTGGATATTATAATACCTCACTCCATATCTCCATTGGGTCGACCAAAATATTAATTGGTCATTATCTCACTTAATGTCCTTGGAATAATAAGTGTGTTAGATGTAGCTTACATGAATGTAAGAATCTCCTAAACATTTACTCTATTATGAAATACCAACAATAAGTTATTGTTGTGGCCACAACCACGGCCCTATTAAAACATGATCTAGTGGAAAATTTGAATGGGTCCCCTAGAAGTTTGATCTATCACTTCTCTAAATGATTTGTTTTTATCTCAAGGATCTTAACTCCGTGCTGAGTCAAATCTTCAATTCTTAATGGTCAAGAACCCCCTTGAATAAATCTCTGCTCCATGATTCATTCATAACGGAGACTAGCTCTTCATTCATATTCTTCATTGGGACTCTTTCAATCCTCATAAACCTTCATGGTGCCCTATGCCCACACATATAACCACCCCCACTATTTACCCCTCCAAACCTTCCGTCGCATATTTATTACTATTATAACTCTTTTATAATAGAAATGCTTTGCAGAGCACTCATGACATAACATCTCCACACAACCTCGTTGCATACCTTTATTGTATATCACAAGTTGCATTAATCAAGGTCAAGGCCTATCTCTCATGAATAAATGCAATGCGATCACACCTCCAATCATAAATCACAATCGCACTTTGTTAAGACCCGAAGCCCAAGCTTCAATGTTCTGTGAATGGCAGACTTGTCAGAATTATTAAGCGCAACACATATTATTGCGGGTCTGGAGCCCATCACAAATCGCAATCAGTGAAACTCTACGGTCATACATAAGGCGCAATGTGAATAGTGGACCCACCTATTTATCAAGCATAACACATATATTTTTGGGTCAGCTTCCTTGATCGCATATCGCAATTGACAGAACACAACGTTTGTTATATATAAGGCGCACTACCGAACCCGCTAAAACTATTAAATGCAACATATATATTTTCGGGTCTGGCATATCACATATCACAATCAACAGAGCTCAAGGCTTATACATAATGCGTGATGTGATTAGCAAACCTGTCAATAACTATAGACTAGGGTGCATAATATTTGAAGTCTAGCCTTATGGTCCAGCTGCCTGTTCTCCCATGTTTTCTTGCATATTCTGATAAAATGTTATGGTCCAGGTTTTTAAAGGAAAATCCTGTATGGTGCACTTACGGGAACTATTAACCGCAGCACATATTTTTCGGGTCCAGTTTCCCAATCGCAAATCGCAATCGACAGAGTCCAACGCTTATACATAAGGTGCGATACCATATGGAAGAACTGATGATAACTATAGATCTAGGTGTATAGGATTTCAATTCCGTCCTTATGGTCTAGCTCCGGGTTTTCCCGTGTTTTCCTGTGTATTCCAATAAAATGTTGTGGTCGGAGTTTTCAAAGGAAAATCCGGTAAGGGTGATGTTGCATGTGATTGCCCAGTACAATGTGCGATTGCGAATCAATCACATCATAACCCTGGCTGGACCAGGGGTCGATTCTTTCACACTCACTCCTTTTGATTTCAATACACCTTGTCGTTTTATAAAGTTTTAATGAGGGCAAGATTTTTTCTTAGGAGTTTCTATCATATGTTTCGTAATCATAAAGATAATGTTAATTATCTCTACAGGTGAGGATTAAAAGACACATGAGCCGACCTGAAGAGTTCATATATGCAGGTGCTTTCTAGTTAAATATCTAGGCTTAGGTGTTCTCAATCAGGTTTCCACACATTGCTTATGTATTGTGAAAGTGATTTTGTCTCGGGTTTCATCATGAAGAGATGATACACAGTCATTTCCTTTTTCATCGTTATTTGTTTATTCCCCCCAGGAAGTAGAACGCTCCACCAAATGTAACCTCGACCTGTCAGTGGTTACACCGACTATTCTACGTCTGTATATTTTAATTTGTATATTGAAAAGAGAAGGGAGGTGTAAAGATAGGGGAAGACCAAGGGCTAGTTCCTTCTACGTAAGTATTACCTCTGAAGATGAGGGGATGACTTTTTTTTGGGCATAACAAATTTTTATTTATTGTGCTAATAAAGAAGACTGTTTCGGTCAAGAAGAAGCCCTTTTTCCAGATTCATTTCTTTTTTTTGTTATGTTTGGAATCAGGGTGTTGCGATTGGAATAAAAATATATATGTTTTGTTTTTGTGCACATCGATAACAAGCAGTTCGTGACTAGTCTTGGTTATTCAAATATAATTTGTTTCCATGGTTAATTCATGAGTGGTCACTGATTCGAAACATCATTAAACATTAGTCTCAAGTTTTATTTGTATGGAAAGGAATGGGTATTCCTCTATTAGTAATTCGATTGCAATTAAGATTTAATACTACCTTTCTCAACTGTGAACCAGTAATTGATTCATTTGTACTTGGAATCTATACATGATGTTTAATCCGCTTTTTTTGTGCTCCTGCAGGATAGATTAGAATACCTAGGAGTAGCATAAGTAGTTAGAATTAGTGTAGATAGGATTTGATACACATAGGTTAGTTGTTTCTTTTGTTGATTCAATTGAAGTCTTCCTTTGGGGAGCAATCTTTCAACACCTATAACAGTTTACAGGGTCCTTTAAAACTTGTTGGAACTAGCCATTCCGAACAAAAGTAGATCTAATCAGGGTGTGTGGTCGGGTTAGTTCCCCTTGTTGGCATAGTGAAAATTGGCCCTGTCCACAAATTGACATTAGAAGGAGGGCCTAAACCATCATCCAAAGCTTTTTATGATTTCATCTATGAATGTCACACATGGATTCAAAAAGATTAATAAATGGATCATAAAGTTCGAAAACATCCTTCCTCCCATTTAGAAAAGCCTCATTTCGAAGAAACAAAAATCCCTCTAAGTCCCATGTTTGGGTTAGCCAAGGAAGAGAGACTGTGGAAGTATCCTATCACATAGGAACAACCAATCAGAGTACTTACTCGGGCATACGCTCGTTCGTTATATCAGCTCCCCATATTTTAGTCTTTACCTCCGATAGCTAAAAGAAAGCCAAAGATCTATCACATAAACGAAGATATATCTGCAACCCCTTCTCTTGAAGATACTGTACTAGAATCTTTGCAAAGTATTGACACTCCTTGGGAAGAAATTCCTAAGGATCCACTCTCTTAACGTAATTCCTAGTCTAATTTGGGAAATCCTAATAAAGAACGCTTAGAGGAGACCCTCAACCAAAACTTCCCAAATCATACTGTGGCTAACGTTCCCCCTCTAGGTGGGAATCCACCTCTACTACCTCCTCTGGGTGGGAATCAACCCCCACCTCCTCCAAGAGCACTCCCTCCCTGGCTTTCACAAGATGCTGTAGCAGTACCTGGACAACAACATCCCTTACCCAAGAACACAGAAACAATATTTCCTAAATTTGAGCCTGACCATGGAGACATTTATGACAACCATATTCACTCTTTCTTCCTAGCCGTGTGCATGTTAGCGGTAGTCGATGAGGATGTGGTATGTCACTTGTTCCCTTTTACTCTAATTCGTGTGGCCTCCACATGGTACTTTAGCTTGAGAATAGGATCAATCACCTCATGGGGCGCCTTTCAATGGGATTTTTAGACAAGTTTGACGATGACAAAACACCTGCGAGCTTAGTTTTAGAACTATCCCATTCGAAAATGGAAGCCAAAGAAAAGGTCAATGATTTTAACATCCAGTTCAACACTTTTTTCAATAGAATCCCAGCTAACACTAGACCTACTGATGAGGTGCTCATAGAATTCTGCATCACTACTCTCCATGTCCCAATTGCACTGTGGCTCAAGAGAAGTAATGCACAAACCTTATAAGGTGCTATCAATGAAGTAATACAAGTCGAGAATGAGATGATAAATCTCACAACATGTAATCATACGTCCAAAGGAAAGAAAGCCTCTCAATCATCGAAGAAGAATAATTGGAGTGATAACAAAGTGGGTGAGGTCAAAGAAAGGGACACCAAAAATGTGGAAGGTTTGCATCAGATCATTAAGAAATTGACAAACACAGTCATTGATATGAAAAGGAATTCTAGAGAGAGTACAAATGGGAATGGAGGATATTATAACAACAGAAAATCCTTCAAACCTTTCTATCATAAGAAGACATAAGGTAATCATGGTCAACTTGCATTGCCTACTCCACCCACTGAAGGGGATTTATATATGGAAGAGTTGGCTCTTAATGGATCACTCCTTAACAAAAAAGAACCTATAGTGGATCTGGAGCCATAACAAGGAAATGAGGTAGAATACCAAGTAGAAGAGCCCTTGGATGAAGAATCCCAAATCAATGTACTATGGGATTTCTATACAAATGAGAACGATGACGATGAAGGATATAGTACAGAAGAAATCCGCACTAAAGAAATCCACACATGAAGCAAAGGGCCACTTGTGGGCGTGATGAAGCCTATAGACCAGACTAAGAAAGATGTTCACCCTTTGAAGGAATCCACTCCTAAAGTTCGTGTTAAGAAGGGTAGACCTAGTGATGATTCCAAGAGTACCGCCGTAGTGAACTATCCACAAAAAGATAATAAATCTCCTAATGCAACGAAGGTCACTCAAAATGGTAAATTCCCACCTAAGAATGGAACAACATGTATGTTTACTCTACCCTACCTTGTGTATAACATTGATTACAACATTATGGATGATCTTAAGAAATCTCAAGCTAATATCACATACATCGATTTGCTAAAATTAACGCAGCAAAGAGATCTGCACTTAAAAGCTATGAATAAATGGAATTGCAAATCTCCCACCATTTTGAGCAGCCAAACCGAGAATTCAGCATCCAGACATGTTAGTACCTCCAGTATAGCCCAAACACCATTAGCTATGGAAGCCACTCTGTCAAAAATGAATTGAACCCCCCAAGATGTCAGTGCAACCATAATAGGAATGAAATCAAAATCCATGAATCCAAATTTCCATATCACATTTGAAATCTTCAACATGAAAGTACACAATTTCTTGGTAGATTCCAATGCCTTATCCACTGTTATGCCTTACACTGTTACTAAATGACATCATGCGATACCTGAGAAAACTGGAACTCGAATTATGCAATTTGACAGAACGAATGTGAAAGTAAACGGGGAATTGAAAGATGTGTTGATTTGGATGGATACCAAACCACAGTACTCACAGATCATTGACATAGTGGTAGTCGACATACCCGAGGCTTATATAATGCTACTTAGTAGGGACTCGTCAACAAAACTGATTGGATATGTCTCAATGGATTGGTCCCATCTCTTAATGCCTCTGTTACCACCCTAAGAAACTCTCCTAGGTTGTATCTCGGAGATGCTCGGGAACATTACAAACTCAACATAATGTTGGAAATAGATGAATGGAAGGAATGATGCTTGTTCAAGCCAGATAACCACTTCTAATATGCTTAACTCGAGACATGGTAGAACACCCCCAGACTACAAGGCTTTAGACCACCAATCACTCACAGTTTAAGGATTAGGTGAGTATGGAGAATACTGACCACACCACTAGATGCACAGGACCCTATGATGGCCGGCTACAACCAGTAAAGAGGTCTGCGAATCTATTTCCTAATGCAGAGATAGGATGACAACTCTCTGGCACTAGGTAAATAGAAACTTGCACAACACATTCAATGATGCATACTAGACTTCAACATAGAAGTGGGATGACAGCCCCTCTAGCGCTAAATATCAAGAGCACATGAACAAATACATAATAGGCATATCCTAGAACAGAGAAGAAGTGGAAAGTAAGCAATTAACAACGAAAGAAGCTTGTATTAGCTGAGAATGAAGACTAGACACTGCAAGTATCAAGGTAGTTACAATCTTCAGATGTTGAACCTTACATCAAAATCACAACCATCAACCCTGATTACATTGTGTTTTTGGTTATATATAGAATTTGGTTACAAAGATGATCTGTTGTTCTATGCATGGAGGGGTCATAATGGACCACTAACCGCTTTAACTGTCTAATGGAGTCTTTCATGTAGTTTACCTGATTTAATGGATGGATTTGATCTTCTTGGATGCTTTGTTGTCCTTCTCGAGCAAGTGTATCGTCGTATGGGAGAAATTCTATAACTATTGAATGAATTCAACTGCTTAAGGCATGTCCTTTCTCTTCAGGGACATCTTGTTTCTTGAATGCAGTTGTTGGACATAAAATGTGCCGGGTACATGGTAGATGGTCACTGTCGTCCTTTCGGTGCACGACATGACCAGGGTGTGTTGACATCATGGAGGATGTACGAGCAGGTGGAGGATAGATATCAACCGTTGGATCGCAAAGATCAGCGACGAGGATTGGTTTGTAGCAGATGTTGGGAAATATGAGAGTGCGGAGATCATAGGTCGTTGGATATCGGGCGAGTAGATTCAATGATCGCCAGGCATGAAAGATGCACGGGGTCTACCCGGTGGGGAGAGCGAGGTTAAGCGGAGGGAAGCAGTAAACGTAGAACTGCTAGTGATCACAATCATCATGTGATGCGTGGTAGACGGGACAGAAAAAAAATTGCTTTGCTCGCAGGTTAATGTGTGGGCAGCTTACGGGAGTGGGAGGAAAGAATGTCGTTAGATCGCACGGTAGATGATTGGATGGCGGGGTTTAATTTCCCATGTTTATGAATGATGTGATAGGGAAAGACTGGATTGGCAGAGAGAATGAACGTCCACGATTTAAAGGTAAGGGAGGACCACAGGAGTGGAAATCAATGGTTGCAATTCAATTCGATGAGTTATGAAAGAGCCAAGTTATATGGTCAGGTCTTATGGTAGGTTTGAATTTCGTGCTTAGGCCTCAAGCTAACAAGGGGCTTTGTCGAATTTTAGAGGGTTTATTTGGGGAATGGGGAGGTTTTAGGGGTGAATAGGAAGAGGGAAATGGAGAAAATGACCAAATGTGAGCTTTCCTTTGAAGGCAACTGGGCAGACCGAGCCTATCTCTAACCTTAGGAAATATTCATTGTATTGCAGAGCTAACACTAGCTCCTTCTAGGGATGAGATCCTCCCTGTGAGGTCTCAAGAACCTCTAGATCATTGCCTTTCCAATGAAAACAAATTAGCAAAATTTCCTAGTGTTCCATTGGGCATGGAGTCTAGTTAAGTCTATGCTAAAACCTGTAAAAAAACATGCCTACAATCATTAAGGCTCGAAAACCTTAAACGGCATAAATCTTCAAAAACTGGCCATCTACTGGACCATCAAAACTGTTTCTCCTCCTCTTAGCCAGCTTATCAGTTGGATCATCAAAGATCTGCAAAACTGGGTTGATTTAATCCTCTAACTCAAAGAGTTTAGGGAATTTCATCTTATCAGGTAGAGAAGGTTTGTATTTCACCCCCTCTTTGTATGCTTTCATCCTTGGATTTTCTTTGTGGAAGCCTTTGTATGCCTACTAAATAACAATGGCTAATGTGTACTCAACTATGTCATTTGTGGCCTGCACAACTAATATAAATGGTTAATCGATGCATTCTTGTGTGTGGGACACAAAGACTTCATCCGCTTCTGCAACTTTCTTAGAACAGTCCACATCCAACGAGGTGTCCCAAAACTATGCACCCCCTTCCTCTGTGATTTGACAAACTACCCTTCCAAAATGTGTGGAGGCGACCTGAGTAGGCTTCAGAATATCAAGACAGATATTATACATATCAGCCTTGGGAATTGAATTATGGCCTGCCTCAGTGCCTAGGAGGCATCTCTGAGGGATTGTCTCTTGAATAGATAGAGAAGCACAAGTTTATGGGAAACTGACTTCACCCTTCTTGATAATTGGGCTAGGGATAACAACAGGTTTCCCAGTTTGCAGATCTGCATAGTCATTAGAAGATGGGTCGACTTTAGGCTCAGATTCTTTGAGGATGGTAGGACTTGATGCTGTTTGCTTCTACTGATCATCTTGTTGTTCTATAGGGACAACAAACTCATGAGCAGTTCCTCTGGATAATGACTTCTCATAGGCAGCTGGTTGAGAAAGGGGCACTGTCCTTATCTTCCATACCATGGACCTCCTCCTCTTCTTCAAATTGCTCTTCTTCCATGACTATATTCTGAAAAATGGTTTTCACCCTTTAGTATTCGTTTGAATTTTTTGTTTTCTTGGAAAACTACAACTACTCCTTTGCTCTTCTATATCGATTTGGATTTGGTAGAGCAAAGGTACTAAAAGCTCCTGCTTTCCTAGAATGTTGCTCCATCCTTAATTTGGAAACTTCAGAGGTTAATGATTCTATCATCCTGGCCAAATTATCGATCTTAAGATCTGAGGATGATGAGGACTCACCCCTTTGTCTTCTCCTATCAGCATCACCTCCAAGTCTCTCTGCAGCTATGATGTTTGATTCTAATTCAAAGGTTGTATCTTGCATATCAGCTAAAGAAGCACATCTTTCTCTTAACAACAGGTAGAACTGAGAATCGAAGGCATTGGCATAAGTGATCATAGCAGAAGTAGGGGTAGGTTTCACTTCATATGGTATTCTGTTGTACATATGGTTGAATCTCTTGTTGAAATCAGACAACAGTTCACCATTTTTCCTCTGCAAGTTCCCAAATTTAGTATGATAGTAGAGAAGATATTTCTTATCTCCCCAATGCTTCAGGAAAATATCATCTAAGGCATCAAAGTCTGCTATAGACCTAGTGGTTAATTCCTTGAACCAGTTTCTAGCCTCTCCATTGAGGCTCTCGACAAAAAATCTCATCCACAGTTCATTTTCAGTAATGTCTAAGTTATCAGCATAACTGTAAAAAGATTCAAGGTGTTCTTCAGGAGTTACCCCATCTGTACTAGTGAACTTTGTCATATACTTTTGGTACTCTCCTGCAAGCATGGCATTCAAAGGAACAGGCAAGACCAAGGGTCCATACCTAGAAGCTATGATTATTTCCATATTTGTAGGAGCTTGTCGGGCTGCCATGACTGGGGTAGGTGGAAGGATACTAGTAGATTGGAAGGTAGGGAACAATGAAATAGATGACAAAGACAAGGGACTATGTTGGACTGTATGGGAGGCTTTCTTTGGACTGAGATCCAAAGGGGAACTAACTGTAAAAGGAGCTTTATTAATCTCTACAGGTGATTCTTCACTAGCAATATAAGGCTCTAATTCCTCAAACTGTGCATTCTCAACTATAACCTTCTCTTCCAGAGATACATATGATTTATTAGGCTTACCTGATCCTAATGCTCCTTTCAGTGATGTTTTCTTCTATTTGACAATATTCTTAGGGTTAGGAATTGGGTCAGCTGGTGATTTATGAGGATTTCGCTAGGTATGCCTCATGAACTGAGCCAGAACTGAAATGTGCCCAGACGTTGTCTATCATCAAAATCTGGAACTGTATCGTTCTCCCAGGGAAGCTGAGCTTCAATTTGCTCTCCCCGGAAATGATGCCAACTAATGGTACCACCCCAAGAAACTCTCCTAAGTTGTATCTCAGATATGCTCGGGAGGATTACAAGCTCAACATAATGTTGGAAATGGATGAATGGAAGGAATGATGCTTGTTTAAGCCAGATAACCAGTTCTATTATGCTTAACTCCAGACATGGGTGAACACCCCTAGACTACAAGGCTTTAGACCACCAATCACTCACAGTTTAAGGATTAGGTGAGTATGGAGAATACTAACCACACCAACAGATGCAGAGGACCCTTTCATGGCTGGCTGTAACCAGTAAAGAGGTATACGAATCTATTTCCTAATGCATAGATGGGATGACAGCTCTCTGGCACTAAGCAAATAGAAACTTGCACAAGACATTCAATGATACAGACTATACTTCAACATAGAGGTGGTATGACCGCCCCTCTAGTGCTAAATATCAAGAGCACATGAACAAATACATAACAGGCATAGCCTAGAAGAGAGAAGAAGTGGAAAGTGAGCAATTAACAACAAAATAAGCTTGTATTAGCTGAAAATGAAGACCAGATGCTGCAAGTATCAAGGTAGTTACAGTCTCTAGAAGTTGAACCTTACATCAAAATCACAACCATCAACCGTGATTACATTGTGTTTTTGGGTATATATAGAGTTTGATTACAAAGGTGTTCTTCTATTCTATGCATGGAGGGGTCATACTGGACCACCAACCACTTTAACTATCTGATGGAGTTTTTCATGCAGTCTGCCTGCTTTAGTGGATGGATTTGATCTTCTCAGATGCTTTATTTTCCTTCTCGAGTAGGTGTAGTGTCGTATGGGAGAAATTCGATAACTATTGAATGAATTGAACTGCTCGAGGCATGTCGTTTCTCTTCTCGGCCATCCTGTTTCTTGAATGTAGTTGTTGGAGATAAAATGCGTCGGGTACTTGGTAGATGGTTGCTGTCGTCCTTCGGGTGCATGGCATGACTAGGGTGTGTTAACTTCATGGAGGATGTACGAGTGGGCGGAGGATAGATATCAATCGTTGGATCACACAGATGAACAATGGGGATTGGTGTGCAGAAGATGTCGGGAAATGTGAGAGCGGGAAGATCACAGACCGTTGGATCTCGGGTAGGCAGATTCAACTGTCGCGGGGCGCGAAAGATGCACGAGGTCTACTGGGCAGGGAGAAGGAGGTTAAGCGATAAACAGTAATGCTCGCACCTCTTTTGGGAGGGAAGTAGTAAACGTACAGTGGCGAAAAATCACAATCATCACGCGACGCGTGGCAGATGGGACAAAACAGAAACCGCTTTGTTCGCAGGTTAATGCACGGGTAGATTACGAGAGTGGGAGGAGCGAATGTCGTTGGATCACGTGGTAGATGATCATATGGTAGGGTTTAACTACACATGTTTATGACTGATGTGACAGGGAAATACTGGATTGGCAGAGAGAATGAACGACCATGATTTAAAGGTAAGGGAGGATCACGCGAGCGACGATCAATGGTTGTGATTCAATGTGACGAGTTATGAATGCGCCAAGTTATATGGTCGGGTCTTATGGTATGTTTGAATTTCGTGCTTAGGCATGGGGCTAACCAGGGGCTTTGTCAGATTTCAAAGGGTTTATTCGCGGAATGGAGAGGTTTTAGGGGTGAATGGGAAGAGGGAAATGGAGAAAATGACCAAATGTGAGCTTTCCTTTGAAGGCAACCGAGTAGACCGAGCCTTCCTCTGACGTTAGAAAATATTCATTGTATAGCAGAGCTAACAGCCTCAAAAGGGAAAAGGTGATATGTTGAGAGTTGATCAAGAAAGATACATGAAGTATGTGGTGACAGAACTAAATGACCCCAATGAACCTGTAATGTTTACCAACTCATTCCTTGGGAATTATAGTTTCAATATTTGTGCCACTTAAACCACTTTTGGAGAATTCTATGCAAAGATAATTGAAGAAACTGCAATAAACACACAGTTGGAAGCTCTTCCCCATAGTCCAACTGATGAACCATACTCCAATATAGTAGACAATATAACTAATTTCGTAGGAAGTAGGTCATTTGATGTAACATTAGACTCTATATTTTGGACACTCTACTTTGATGGATCTAACTGGTTCAAAGGCAGAGGTCCTGGGAGAATTCTCCTTAACCCACAAGGGAACCAACATCTAAAGGCTAGTCGGTTGGATTTCACGTGCACCAAAAACATGGCAGAATACGAAGCCTTGCTGCAGGGCTTGAAAAAAGACATTGATGTGAAGGTGAAAAGTCTTAAAGTTGTTGGTGACTCACAGATAATTGTGTAGGAGGTAAGGAAAAGGATACATTGCAATTTGCCACACCTAGTAGGATACCAACATGAGGTACGGAGCTTAATTGATATTTTTGATTCTTTCAATATCACATACATACCTCAAGGGAAAAACCAAGATGCCAATCTGATGGATGTTATGGCTGCGAAACTTTTCCCTGATCTTAGATTAAACAAGAAATAATATTACGTTGAATTGATTTTCAGACCATCCATGGTTGATAACATCTTGAATTAGCAGGTGTTCGGAGGTGATGAGAAAATCCTTGAGTTCTTGCATTACGAAAAAACATTCAAAAACATAGTAATAGAGGAAAAAGAGCATGAAAAACTTATGAATGAGAGTGAAGAAGAGGAAAATGATCATCTCCATATAATCCCCAAGTAATTTTTCAAGATGGAATAGGTTTATGACCTACATGATAAATTTAAGAAGCCAAAAGGTAGGCACACAAAATTCCAACACTTATGGCTGGGCCCGTTCCAAGTTGAGGAAAAAATTGTTCTCGGAACCTATAAATTGAAAACTTTACATAGACAATTTGTTTATATAGACAATTTATCATATATAGAGATCTATTGACAAGCCACATGACTAGTTTGACATTTCTAACTCCATTTCGACATCTCATTTGATTTACTCAAACAACATAAGAGATTAAGGCTTGTCTTTTACATCCATTTGATATAAGAAGATTGCAAGTAGATGTTTGTTGAAATTCCACTTAAAAGACTCCAAAGAAATATTATATCTTTGATTTGAGTGATCAATACAATAGAACATCAGAAGAAAACCACAGTTATATTGGAAAAGTCTTGAAGATGGAAAATCATTAATTCCTCTAACCATATTTAGCATTAGAAAGTAGGAACTATCCAAATATTATAGCTTTTCAATGTTTCATTGTAGCTGAGAATGATTAAAACATTCATTCCAAAATCTAACTTAACACTTAACTAGAAGCAATTCATTCGTTGGTTATATTGGATTTGGTTGGATTTTTACCACTACAATTAAATATTGAGCCCATTTCAAGAAAGAGTTCCCTAATAATATTTCAGTTCACAAATTATTTTGTAACATATAAATAACAATTTAGCTTTACATAAAAATATTAAAAAACCAAACTTTACGTACTTCAAGTAAATATTAAAAAATCAAACTCTCGATATACGTTAAGTAAGATAACAACAATTACTTCTAAAGGTATAAATAGATTAAAAATATAATATAAAAAGTATGAGAGTGCGGAGATCATAGGTCGTTGGATATCGGGCGAGTAGATTCAACGATTGCCAGGCATGAAAGATGCACGGGGTCTACCCGGCGGGGAGAGCGAGGTTAAGCGGAGGGAAGCAGTAAACGTAGAACTGCCAGTGATCACAATCATCATGTGATGCGTGGTAGACGGGACAGAAAAAAAATTGCTTTGCTCGCAGGTTAATGTGTGGGCAGCTTACGGGAGTGGGAGGAAAGAATGTCGTTAGATCGCACGGTAGATGATTGGATGGCGGGGTTTAATTTCCCATGTTTATGAATGATGTGATAGGGAAAGACTGGATTGGCAGAGAGAATGAACGTCCACGATTTAAAGGTAAGGGAGGACCACAGGAGTGGAAATCAATGGTTGCAATTCAATTCGATGAGTTATGAAAGAGCCAAGTTATATGGTCAGGTCTTATGGTAGGTTTGAATTTCGTGCTTAGGCCTCAAGCTAACAAGGGGCTTTGTCGAATTTTAGAGGGTTTATTTGGGGAATGGGGAGGTTTTAGGGGTGAATAGGAAGAGGGAAATGGAGAAAATGACCAAATGTGAGCTTTCCTTTGAAGGCAACTGGGCAGACCGAGCCTATCTCTAACCTTAGGAAATATTCATTGTATTGCAGAGCTAACACTAGCTCCTTCTAGGGATGAGATCCTCCCTGTGAGGTCTCAAGAACCTCTAGATCATTGCCTTTCCAATGAAAACAAATTAGCAAAATTTCCTAGTGTTCCATTGGGCATGGAGTCTAATTAAGTCTATGCTAAAACCTGTAAAAAAACATGCTTACAATCATTAAGGCTCGGAAACCTTAAACGACATAAATCTTCAAAAACTGGCCATCTACTGGACCATCAAAACTGTTTCTCCTCCTCTTAGCCAGCTTATCAGTTGGATCATCAAAGATCTGCAAAACTGGGTTGATTTAATCCTCTAACTCAAAGAGTTTAGGGAATTTCATCTTATCAGGTAGAGAAGGTTTGTATTTCACCCCCTCTTTGTATGCTTTCATCCTTGGATTTTCTTTGTGGAAGCCTTTGTATTCCTGCTAAATAACAATGGCTAATGTGTACTCAACTGTGTCATTTGTGGCCTGCACAACTAATATAAATGGTTAATCGATGCATTCTTGTGTGTGGGACACAAAGACTTCATCCACTTCTGCAACTTTCTTAGAACAGTCCACATCCAACGAGGTGTCCCAAAACTATGCACCCCCTTCCTCTGTGATTTGACAAACTACCCTTCCAAAATGTGTGGAGGCGACCTGAGTAGGCTTCAGAATATCAAGACAGATATTATACATATCAGCCTTGGGAATTGAATTTTGGCCTGCCTCAGTGCCTAGGAGGCATCTCTGAGGGATTGTCTCTTGAATAGATAGAGAAGCACAAGTTTATGGGAAACTGACTTCACCCTTCTTGATAATTGGGCTAGGATAACAACAGGTTTGCCAGTTTGCATATCTGCATAGTCATTAGAAGATGGGTCGACTTTAGGCTCAGATTCTTTGAGGATGGTAGGACTTGCTACTGGTTGCTTCTGCTGATCATCTTGTTGTTCTATAGGGACAACAAACTCATGAGTAGTTCCTCTGAATAATGACTTCTCATAGGCAGCTGGTTGAGAAAGGGGCACTGTCCTTATCTTGCATACCATGGACCTCCTCCTCTTCTTCAAACTGCTCTTCTTCCATGACTATATTCTGGAAAATGGTTTTCACCCTTTGGTATTCGTTTGAATTTTTGTTTTCTTGGAAAACTGCAACTACTCCTTTGCTCTTCTATATGGATTTGGATTTGGTAGAGCAAAGGTACTAAAAGCTCCTGCTTTCCTAGAATGTTGCTCCATCCTTAATTTGGAAACTTCAGAGGTTAATGATTCTATCATCCTGGCCAAATTATCGATCTTAAGATCTGAGGATGATGAGGACTCACCCCTTTGTCTTCTCCTATCAGCATCACCTCCAAGCCTCTCTGCAGCTATGATGTTTGATTCTAATTCAAAGGTTGTATCTTGCATATCAGCTAAAGAAGCACATCTTTCTCTTAACAACAGGTAGAACTGAGAATCGAAGGCATTGGCATAAGTGATCATAGCAGAAGTAAGGGTAGGTTTCACTTCATATGGTATTCTGTTGTACATATGGTTGAATCTCTTGTTGAAATCAGACAACAGTTCACCATTTTTCCTCTGCAAGTTCCCAAATTCAGTATGATAGTAGAGCAGATCTTTCTTATCTCCCCAATGCTTCAGGAAAATATCATCTAAGGCATCAAAGTCTGCTATAGACCTAGTGGTTAATTCCTTGAACCAGTTTCTAGCCTCTCCATTGAGGCTCTCGACAAAAAATCTCATCCGCAGTTCATTTTCAGTAATGTCTAAGTTATCAGCATAACTGTAAAAAGATTCAAGGTGTTCTTCAGGAGTTACCCCATCTGTACTAGTGAACTTTGTCATATACTTTTGGTACTCTCCTGCAAGCATGGCATTGAAAGGAACAGGCAAGACCAAGGGTCCATACCTAGAAGCTATGATTATTTCCATATTTGTAGGAGCTTGTCGGGCTGCCATGACTGCGGTAGGTGGAAGGATACTAGTAGATTGGAAGGTAGGGAACAATGAAATAGATGACAAAGACAAGGGACTATGATGGACTGTATGGGAGGCTTTCTTTGGACTGAGATCTAAAGGAGAACTAACTGTAAAAGGAGCTTTATTAATCTCTACAGGTGATTCTTCACTAGCAATATAAGGCTCTAATTCCTCAAACTGTGCATTCTCAACTATAATTCCAAGAATGCGCCCCATTCAATCATACGAGAATATAGCACTGGAATTCTTACATAAAGTGTAGATAAACATATCTACATCAAGTTTGATCAGCAATAAAGAGCTGAGGTACACACCTAAATAGGTGTTGATAGAGTAATCAAGGCCCCAAAAGGATTTTTGAAAAGTAGAAAATAGGTAAAAGAGGGTCAATAAATCCCATAATACTACCTTTCTAGAATGCCTGTCAAAACCCTATCAGTAAGTAGAAGCTATTTTTCTTTATCTCGCCTGAAGCAATTAATGTTGAAGTGGAACCCATGCTTATCCATCTATATAGTTTGCATTTCAATTTTATCTTAAAACCCTGATGTTCTATTGATCTAAGGTTTATTTGGAAACACACATAACTGGTTCGCCCAGTGGTTCACCATTTGTTGTGGCCACAAATTGGTTCGCCGAGTGGTTCACCATTTGTTGTGGCCACAACCACCAACCTATTGAAACATGCTCTGGTAGAAAATTTGAATGGTTCCCCTAGAAGTTTGATCTTTTGCTTCTCTAAATTATTTGTTCTTATCTCAGGGATTTTAACTCCGGGACAAGTCAAATATTCAATTCTTTATGGTCAGGACCCCCCTTGAATAAATCTCTGTTGCATGATTCATTCATAACCCAGTCTAGCCCTTCATTGACATTTTTCATTGGAACTCTTTCAATCCTCATAAACCTTCATGGTGCCCTATGCCCACACATATAACCACCCCTAGTCTTTACCCCTCAAAACCTTCCATCGCATCTCTATTCCTATTATAACTCTTTTATAATAGAAATTCTTTGCAAAGGACGCATGACTTAACATCTCTACACATCCTCGTTGCATACCTTTATTATATATTGCAGGTCGCATTGATCAAGGGCAAGGCTTATCTATCATGAATAAATGTGATGTAATCAGGCCTCCAATTTCAAATCGCAATCACATTTTTCTAAGACCCAAAGCTCAAGCTTCAACATTCCACGAATGGTGGCCCTGCTAGGATTATTAAGTGCAAAAAATATTATTTTTGGTTCAGAGCCCATCACAAATTGCAATCGGCGGAACTCTACGATCATACATAAGTCGCGATGTAAACAACGGATCTGCCAGGATTATCAGGCATAATACATATATTTTTCAGGTCTGCTTCCCCAATCACATATCACAATCAGTGGAACCCAAGGTTTATATATAAGGTGTACCGTAATATACCAGACCAATTGGAACTATTAAATGCAACATATATATTTTCGGGTCAGGCCTATCGCATATCACAATTGGTGCAGCCCGAGGCTTATACATAAGGTGCGATACGATTAGCGGACCCAATGATAACTAGTGTCCAAGGTGCATAACATTTTAAGTCTAGCGTGATGGTATAGCTATGGGTTTTCCTATGTATTTCGATAAAATATTATTGTCTAGGTTATTAAAGGAAAATCCCAGATGGCGGACCTACCGAAACTATTAACTACAGCACATATATTTTTCGAGTCTGGTTCCCCAATTGCAAATCACAATCGGTAGAGTCCGTCACTTATACATAAGGTTCAATACCATATAGCAGACCCAACGATAACTATAGATGTGGGTGTAGACGATTTGAAGTCCGACCTTATGGTCTAGTCACGGGTTTTCTCGTGTTTTCACGTGTATTTCGATAAAATGTCGTGGTTCAGGTTTTCAGAGGAAAATCCAATAGGGGTGATGTTGCATGTGATTTCCCACTATGATGTGCGATTGCGACTTGACCGCATCACAACCATGGCTGAACTAGGGGCCGATTCTTTCAAACTCGCTCCTTTTGATTTCAATATGCCTTATCATTTTATAAAGTTTTATTGAGGGAAAGATTTTTTCTTAGGCATTTCTATCATATGTTTCATAACCATAAATCTAATGTTAATTATCTCTACAGGCTAGGATTAAAAGATGCATGAGCGGATCCGAAGAGTTCATATATGCAGGTGTTTTCTAGTTAAAGATCTGGCCTTAAGCGTTCTCGGTCGAGTTTCCACGCGTTTCCTGTGTATTCTGAAAGTGATGCTGTCCCATGTTTCATCATGAAGAGGTGACACACAGTCATTCCCCTTTCCATCAGCATCTGTTCATTCCCCCCAGGAAGTAGAACGCTCTAGCAAATGTAACCTCGACGTGTCAGTGGTTACAACGACTGCTCTACATTTGTATATTTTGATTTGTATATTGAAAAGAGAAGAGAGGTGAAAAGCTAGGGGAAGACCAAGGGTCAGTTTCTTCTACATAAGTATTAACTCCGAAGATGAAGGGAGGACTTTATTTTGGGCAGAACAACTTTTGATTTATTGTGCTAATAGAGAAGATTGTTTGGGTCAAGAAGAAGCCTTTCTCTTTAGATTCATTTTTTTTTTTTTTTTTCCGTTATGTATGGAATCATGGTGTTGTGATCGGCATGAAGATATATATGTTTTGTTTTTGTGCACATTGATAACAGAGAGTTCATGACTAGTCATGGTTATTCAAATATAATTTGTTTCCATGGTTAATTCATGAGCGATTGCTAACTCAAAATATTGTTAAACGTCAGTTGCAAGTTTTATTTGTATGGAAAGGAATTTGTATTCCTGTATGAGTAATTCGATTACAATTAAGATTTAATATTGCCTTGTTCAACTGTGAACCAGTAATTTATTCATTTCGACATGGAATCTATACATGATGTTTAATCTCCTTTTGTTATGCTCCTGTAGGATAGATTAGAATAGTTAAGACTAGCATAAGTAGTTAGAATTGGTGTAGATAGGATTTGATACACATAGGTTAGTTGTTTCTTTTGTTGATTCAATTGAAGTCTTCCTCCAGGGAGTAATCTTTAAACACCTATAACAGTTTATGGGGTCCTTTAAAACCCATTGGAACTAGCCATTCCAAATGAAAGCAGATCTAACTGGGGTTTGTGATCGGGTTAGTTCCCCTTGTTGGCATAACAAAAATTCGCCCTGTCAATAGTTACAAAGAACAATTAGATCGCCAAAGTCTGACATAAGACTGCATTTTTGGATATTATAATAATTCAATCGATATCCCCATTGGTTCAGGTTACTTAGCCAAAAATTTAATTGGTCATTATCTCACTTATGAGTGTTGAAATAATAAAAAGTATGTCGGATGTAGCTTACATGAAAATCAGAATCTTGTAAATTTATTAATGTATAATAAACAATGACCATGTTACAATATTTAATGCGCTTTTTCTTAATATCTAAGAATATTGTAAATGTTTAAAGGAGCAACAATTTGGCCCCATATTGGCATGACATATTTTATCAGTAATTTTTATTACTCACTAAATGTTCACATGTACATTTAACTTCAATTTTTAAAATACGTTTGTTCTAACTTACACTCATAGTAATAAAAAACTATTCATGGTTTCATAATATTAGTTATGTGTAATTATCTATGTGCATATCGAAGTATCTCCTTAACCAATAAGATATTAGTTATTATTGTTTTAATTTGTCACTAATTCTTATTATGTAAGTGAAATTTTTATGATATGAATAAATATTTCACTATTTAGAGAAATATCTTATCATAAATGGTTTAATTCTCATATTTATAAATAAAATCTTATAATAAAAGATAATGAAAATATATAAATCTAAAACTTATGATTTCTAAAAGTATTTTGATATAGATTTAGAAAGTAATATTTTTTTTTCTTTCTTAAATGTAAATTCCTTTTAATTTTTATTTATTCCTTATTACCTTGTTATTAAGATTCAAAATCAGAATCATTAATTTGCCATCAAAAAGTCTCTAACATAAGAGACGATGATCATATATAATTAATTCCTCTCAAACTTAAAGTTAAAATAAAAAAATATCTTTTAAATTTGAAATGAAAATTATTTCATTTTTTCTTTCAAATTAAAAGATAAAGATTTTTTTAAATATACTCTAATAATCATTTCTTTTATATGATTTTTATTTTATTAATCATTTATAAATAATTAATATATTTTTTAAAAAATAATATTATTGCATATCACTCAATAAAAAGTGCTTATCATTTTATCCAATACAATCCTATCACCATAGAAACATTTGTGCATATATTAAACATATTTATTAGAGCTAAAATTTACTAGTAGCCATGGGAGACAAATACTGCGTTGTGGTCAGTGGTGGTTAATTCTCTCTTCCTTGCATGGAAGTAATAATTTCAATTTGAATCAACTAAGAAACAATAACTACCAATATTTTTCTCTCTACTTGAACATAATTACTTTACATTGTCACATTTAATAATGGTATATACATATTGTGTGTGCTTAATGTATAGAAATATCATGGTAAGAGATGATGAAATTAATTAATTTCTTAAATGAGTATAAGAATATAATATCCAAGAGCTAATCATTGTCATAGATTAACTTAATAGAATGTTTGCATGAACTAAAGAATCTAATTGATTTCATGATATAATTAACATAAAATTTTATAT
>APFE031428706.1:157949-201816 GCA_000404065.3 Pinus taeda
AAATATCTTTATGCTTTAAAAGGTTATTATTTAAAATTATATAAATTGATAAAACATATTGTAAGAAAATACCTTTGTTAATCTGAAATGTGTTACATTTGTGATGCCTCCCCCATTTACTACACCATGCTCACAAAATACATTCATGGAAGAAATGTCATCTCAGACTATAACTAGGATTTTCACATATTCATGAAAAAAAGCCAAAGAGAAACACGCGGCATCAACTTCTTGACCATAGCCAATGAATTGCTAGTGTACTTGTTCATGATGGTAGTGATGAGAAATGTCTCGAGGTCATTCGCACACACAGGTTGGCTAGGCCAAAAGCTTTGACTGAAATGTTCTTGACCATAGCCAACGAATTGTTGAACAGATGGGAGACATTACATAGCCCTCCCAACAAACGTTTCATGAGACTCCTGATTACATCTTTCTCCTTTTTGCAAGTCTCGGTTTCCTGGGCATCAACAAGCATGCCGCTATCTTCGATATTCTGGGCTCCTCAGACTTGGTTGTCTCCCATCCTTTGTCGTCATTAGTTAAATTCTTTGAATGAACAGTGACATGGGCTTTCTAAATTGAAAAAATAAATCCAAGAGTTGCACCATCTACATGCTAAGCCAGAAAAAAAATGGACCTCACCTTGTTAGATGTTGCTTCGACCTTAAATTACTAAGAGTCTGATATTACTAATTTCAAATATGATTATTGATTAAGTAAGGGATTATCGAATTTCTTGCATGACCCACATGTTCCTTTGCAAATATGCTCACAATCAGGTCTCAAAACCTAACCATAGGGCAGATCACAATAAAATTTATCAAGGTCTTCAAAACCTGGCATGCGTGTCCCATGTCCGCAAGGCTTTCCACATTTTAGTTTACATGGATGACCTCAATCAAGTTGAAAAGGGCATGGCTGATTCCTTAACTGTAGTTTCGAGTAACTTCAAACCACCTCAAAACCCCTTACTCAGATATGAAATTGAACTCAGATACATGCCTTCAATACCAGAAAATGTTAAGTATTGGTAGTTGTTTGAAGATGAGGAACATATCAAACATTTCATGGAGGTCATTGGACAATTCTCAGGCTTGAAGATTGATCAGGAGCAAGAGAAAGTAGTAGATGAACAATAGGCCAAGTGGGAAGAAACCATTACATGGCACAAGATTTTATAATTAAAGGGTAATACTATCTGGATAGGATTGGCTTACCTGGAAAGATTGTTCAACTCAAATGATATGGATTCCAAGATATTATACCCCTATACCAATAGGTGTCATATATCACGATTGACTTGATGAGCTATGTAATATGTTCATACTTTTCTTGTTTAAAAGTTTTCCATATTTATTAAAAAAAAAAAAAAAAAATGTAAAGACAGTATACCCTAAAAGAAAAATTAAAGGGTGAAAAGAATAAAAGATGGTCAAAAAATAAAAGAAAATGAACTCCACCAAAAGAAAAGACCAGGAGAGTGTGCAAGTCTAAATGTTACGACTTTACTTTTGTATAATAAACAATTATGTGCAGCTTGTCACTTATGTCACAAGTCATTAGTCAAACAGTTTAAGCTTGACTCATTCATATTTCAATTTCATGTTGTAGAAATATGGAATAAAGATCTAGCCAAACAGTTTAATCTTGGCAAATAAGCAGATAGTTAGAGTAAAAAAGGAGCTCAATAATTTAATCTGAGCCCTTGGATGTAAGAAGTGTAGATTAGATAGGCATTACCATGTAAAAAAAAAGAAATTTTGATAAGGGTTTGCTAGTCTAAGTGCACCCTAATAAAGAAGTAAAAATGCTAGGTTAAGTAGTTAGGGCAGGTAGATGATGGTTGCAGAATAATAAATGGTAAATGATAAGTTTAAATGTGCAGATATTTTACTTTCAACATAAGCCAAATGGCATCTATCCCATGGAAGGCACACCAAGTAAGCAAAGTCAAAATAATTAACTCCACTACTCATTTCCTCGAACACTAATTTCCCGTAAGTGCCAAGGTACCTATCAAATTAGAGGGGCTCATAGAATTTCTCTGACCTTTGGAGGGATTGGATCCTCAGCCTAATAATTTCAAATGCCTAAGTACTTAAATCCCCTTCCTCAACAATTACCTTTTATAAAGCTTTTCCTAAGTAAAATAATATTTTACTTAGGGAAATTAAAACATTCTCCATATAAACACTCATATCTGTTTAGCCTAAGTTATAAATGTTATATGATGAAATATAATTTCAAAAACATTTTATCTTAGTGCATGTTGAATTTCGAGAAAGTCATATTAACTTTTAACTTGTATTATTATTTAACTCCCGAAAAAACAACATTCCCACGCTTGTATTATTATATTATATAAGACCCCAAATTTTTACATATCCCATCCCTACGGTTAAAATATAACCATAATACATTCCTAAATGGGATTAATTAGTTAATCTATAACTAATTAAGAACCCCAACCCCACCATATTAAATACATGGATTAATTAACCCCCATGGTTAATTAATAACTTTCCCGACCAATCCCATTGCTCCTGATATGATTAAAAATCTTTAATTTCGTCAGGTCCACCCTCATTAAATTCACGTTACTTCGCCTCCCTAATAGCCATCAGATCAAACCCCACACATCCAACGACCATTGTGCATATCGTATGACCCTCCGTGATCGAATGTTAGTGTGCGATCACGAAGTAGTTTTGTGAACAGTGCCCTCGCCACGCATCGTTCATCCCATGGAATCGTGCAGTTGAGCCTAAATACCACCTTCCCTCCATAAGCGGTGTGATAAAAACTGCTTATTGCCTCCCACTAAATGAAAAAACATCGAATCCTCCCATTGACACCACCCATCCAAATCCTGAAACCCGCTAAATTCTTCACTTTTTATAAAAATCAAAATGAATCATTTCATTGTTCTTTGCTGTGTACATATTTTTCCATACAAACTTAGCGACGAGGTTAACTAGCTTGTGCACCCAGCCACCAACCTCCTTCAAAATTTGCAGTTGATGCCACTTAGAGTCCTCCATTCATCCCAGTGTACCTGTATTCCATTGCCCGTCCATAAAAGTAGGTATTTACCAATTCCCGTCAAGAAACCCTTTGGATACTTGTTTTCTCTGCAAATTAATTGAAAAAACCCTGATTCATTATAATTCAGTTGCCACATTTGAAATTCCCGTTGCCTAGACCCTCCATTTTCATTAATTTCCCCTAAAAACTCCCAGTTTCCTTTTTGAATCCAAAAGAACTAGAATGGAAACCCCCGTGGCTCTAAACATTGCACCCACTACCATGCCTCACCGTGATTTAGACTATCTACCCCTTACAGATAAGGATTTTCAAATAAAAGACTTGAGCACTGATAGAGACCACCTAAAAGTCTTCTGCCAATGTTGAGATAATCACTTGAATGGTAATGACACTCTAGGATTGTAGGAATCCAATCTCCTAATGTATTTTCTCCGCTCTGTGCACATTTTTCTTGATATTATCCATCTATGCCATGCAAATTATGACCCAAACCTCAGAGCAGTGATGTCTCCCAATCAAACAGTCCTCTTCACAATAATTGTAGACTTAATCAATAAGATGTTGCAATTTTATCCTAGTCAAGTTGTCACCCGCATTTCCCTAAGATAATTGCTTGAGGAATCATCCAAGTTCAACAAGCCTGAACTTAGTCACCTGTCCTAGACGTTCATCTTTAAGAAGTATAAAACCAATGACCCCCCTCCCTATATGTTAGTTTTCTTCACAAAAGCATACAAAATTATAGTTGACATGATATATGTAGTCATGGAATTTAATACCAACGAATATGTAGATGAATTGACCTTCGTTTTGATGTCCATATTTATCCTTGGTGAGCCCCAGCTATCAAGTACAATTATGCTGCCTTTATTACTAAGAAAATCCATGACCGGTTCATGAGACTGGAAAATGAGAAGGTTTTCAAATATTCCACATTCATATATATCACCTCATCCTCTATTATCATTCTGACAAGTTCCCATTTTCTGTCAATAAACTTGATACAAAGAGTAACCCAAGGTCAGTTATTTTTTGGACTTCAATCTTCTACCATTCTTTTGCCTATCCCTATTGATATAATGAGTTCATGAACCAATTTTTTCACCTACTTACCACAATGTTGACAGGAAATCTTCCTCCTAGGATTAGTGATGACATCAAAAGGATCCTTTAGCTCTCCAAATAGTACAAAGTAGGTGATTGGTACTTGTAGTAGAATCACACAGAAATCAAGATATATGGTTGTGAGCTTCCTCCATTCAAGCTACCTAAGTATGTTCCAATGAGATTGGTTGCATTGGAATATTATAGAATAATGATATACTCAGATTAGATTCATTTTACCAAAGGCAAGAAGAAAGCACAACTAAGAATCAAATATCACTTAGGCCCATTTGTCCACAACAGTAGGGAAGCATGGAGAACAGCGGAACAAATCCTAGAAGACCACATGAAATTGAACAAAAGTTTTAATTGGACTCCATATGACCCCCACAGTTTCATTTGTGATAGGAGAATGAAAAATAGACTATCACCATATTTTCATCACAGAATTCTAGAGATTGAGCAATATGCTAACATGGATGAGTGGAGGGAAGGAAATCTTGTAGAGATAGATAGTGATCAGGTCAACATTGAAAATGTAATGGAAGATCTTGAAAGGACACTTCACTTGGATTCTTTTGAATAGGTGCCAGTTGAGACTTCTCACAAGCTAACATCAGGAACTAGTGCTTCAATAGCTCATACCTCTGAAAGGCACTTATAGGAGACTAGTGCACCACTTGCAGAACCATCACAAGGAAAAGAATAAGAGACCAGCACTCCAGCAATAGGGAACTCAAGCATGTCAAAGAAACCTAAAACCTCTCAAGAAGAGGCTAACAGATAAACTCACCCAACCTAAGTTAATATGCGAGACCCCACAATTTTGCAGACTCCTTTGAATGAGGAAAAGATCTTAAAGAGAGACAGGGAAGTAGCTACCCCTGCCATTGGTCCTTAAGACCATCCTGGTGCTAAGATACAGGCTAAATCCCAAGTCAAAAGATGAATTTTTTGAAGAAACTACAGAGAGTCAGAGGAAAGAGTGTGCAAACAGCCAACATACATTCTTAGTAGGTGGGACAACTTCTAGTTCACAAAGATAGGAGCTGAAAGGACAACAAAGTGCTGAAGTATCATCCTTTAGGCCTTCAGCTAATAAGAACCTAGACATTAAAGATAAATTCAAAGAAATAAAGGCTAGAAATGAACCATTAATGATCCAAGTCTACAATCAATATTTGAATATGGCTCCCACCAGTCAGAATAGGTTGATGTCAACCTATGACATCAAGGAAGGCAAAATGTAGATAAGCTTTTTCATTCCCAAAGTACAACTGCCTCAGTCAATTGCAGATTACCTCAAAACTAATTTTCAGGTCATGGCCAAGGACATTCATCTCCTAGATCAGATTGAATTACATAAGCAGATAGGGGAATGGTGTATTCCACCTTGACAGGTAAAGCTATGATGGCCTGGAGATTGAAGAATTCATTAAATAACACAACTTCTCAACTACAGCTGTAAAGAGTCTCCTCACAGGTTAAAGACAATAGAATCAAATCACTAGAGGAGTTGGTTATTGGATTGGGTGATAACCCAAAACATCTAAAAGCTGCAGAGACCTTGATAAATAAGAAAGATGAAGACATAGTTGCCTTGAGAAAGTAGTTAAATTTGCCTCCATCAAGGCATCCACAAAATGCTAAAGTTATTCAGAAGAACTCTGAACAAGAACTTACGGACATAGTCCTCAGGCTAAATGAACAGTTGAAGGAGACCAAGAAGGAATTAGAAAAAATCACTAAAGATCAGGTAGAGTGAGTCGACCTCTCAGCCTCAAAATGTGATACCAGTAGTCTCCACGACATTCCCTTCAACACTTGCAACAAATCTGGCACCAAATGTCCCCTTGGTCACAACAGAGATAATTATAGGTACAAGCATAGGTATAGTATAGGCAGAAACTTAAAGTTTAAGCACTGAATAATTAATCAAGTTAATGGAGGAAATGAAATTACAAGTTTCTTAACTCCAAAATATAAAGGAAAAATTTTTCACCTTAGAGCAGAAATATGATGTTTGAAAGATTAATTTTGTTGAAGAGGTAAGAAAAAATAAAGGCTTGGAACAACAAGTGAAAACACTAGGACCTCACTTTTAAAAAGCCTTTAACAGACATTAGGAAGATTCCTTAGGCCAACCTTACTCAGTCAATAAATGATGTTTGTTCATCCATAAAAATTATTTTTGAACAGATTGACCTGGTGAAGGTAGCTCGTCAAGACATTCAGAAAAACAAAAGAAGAGCTAGGAGGGAAGCCTGAGGAAGCAGTCAGGCTAATAAACTTTTTCAGCAACAGAAATAAGTACCAGCTAGAAGAGCTGAATATTGAAGATAGAACTGAGAGTACCCTAGAAATTAAGAAGGTATTCAGCAAAAGGTCTTTGATGCAAAACTTAGAAAGAAAATGTCAGAACATGTACGAGGACATTGATGAAGCTATGGGAAAATTTGGCATTTTACAGAGCAAAAGAATTCCCAGTCCTCTAGTTATTAATGATAAATTGATGAGGCATGAAGACTATATTGACAAATTGGTTTAGTACGTGAATAATTAGGCCATCTCATCAGCGAGTGCATCTGCACGCAAGGTACTACCCACAGGTAGAGTTCTCTATGATGGTCTAGAGAACCTTTTTTATGTTGAGCATGAATTGAAACATTTGTTTCCAGTGCATCCCAATTTTGCTAAATACACTGCATTGATGAAATCTTTAGGAAGTTGCAAAGGACTAGGATACCAAAGGAAGATTGGTGGATAGATATGGAAGAAAATTTGTAATTTACCTTGGTAAAAAAATGAAATTCAAATATTTACCATGGTCAATTTTGGTAAAAAGGTGAATAAGGATAAAGCATGTAAAGAGTATCAGAATAGGTTAAATAAAATTAGTAAAAAGATGAAAAACAAACAGCGAGCACAAAATTATGAGCAAGACAAAAAGATGCTCAATCATGGGGCCTGCCTCTAGCTCATTCACAAAAACATAGATAGCAAGCCATTAGTTCACTTCTAGTTTCTATCTTTGAGACCATTTGTCTCTACTTTTATGTAACATATAGTTAGGCTTCCTAGATTATATCTCTCTCAGTTATGAGATATTTTGTTGTAAACTTGTGTATAAGTACTTCCTAATTCGAAGTAGTAGAGGTGGATTCTTAGACATTTATGTAGATTCATTATTTTGGAATAGAAGTGTTGTTGAACAACGCGTGTATAGCTGGCTAGATGAAGAAATAAAGAAAATGACTTTTTACAAAATTGATGTGTCAAACACTATAGAAATAGGTATTCTATATCTCATGTCTTATTGTTTTCTGGTTTAATATTTCACTTGTGTTTCATATCTAAATATTAAAATGAAAAAGTATATTTCAGAAAGTGCTTAATTGCCTTCTCCCTTTAAAATCGTTTTTATTCTAAATGTTTTCTTCTAAGCTATCAAAGGCAAGGAATTCTTAACTCCTCCTTGCTTCTTATTTTATCATTGTGCCCATTTAATAAGAAATTCTTATTTCTTTTTATTAGTGATCACCCAATTTCCCTCCTCTTAAAACATGTTGAAGGATTCTTAATTTCCCTTCTTCCCTTTTAAGTCCATTTCACCCTTTCAAGTTACCATGTGTTCCTTATTTAGCTATCTTTCCCTATGAAGCCATCCTTTGTTGAATCTGCCTAATCCAATTAAGCCATCAGCAGATGACTCCATAGCCCAATGGCCTGAGATACTCTGTTCTATCGATCAGCTCATAAATTCCACCACCAAACACAATCATAATCCCAAGTATTTCATAACTAGCCTAACATCTTATAAAACAAAGATAAATATTAAAGAGAGAGCCCTCTGTGAGTACAGATTGGCTAGATTTTATGCTTAAAAGTTGGTTTGTGGTTACCTCAGACCCCTTTCCTTCTTCTAACAACTTCAATGAAAATATGAGTGATAACATAGTGGCGACTCCAGTGGGGAAACCAGTTCCTCAGTCAAAACAAATATTTAAGAATATTTGAAATCTAAATATAAAGCATCTTAAAGGAACTATAGAAGTTGTTTGTTGAATATCAGTGAAGAAAATAAAAAAAACAAAACCTAAAAACATGGCTTTAGGAAGGACTCATTACGCTAGAGCTAATCCTGATCCCAATCCACCACAAGTGTTTGAGGACCCCAATCTGATTCCCAGAATTCTTAGAAGACAAGAAAATCAAGGAAGTTATGCTTGTCCTCAGCCTACCTTCAGATCAACATCTTGTCTTGTTAGGTGGATTTACCTTAAAGATCAATCCTTTGATGAATATTTTGAAACCTCTCTATTTAGGACTTCATCTAATTCTGAATTAATTGACTTGGTCCCAGACCCAACATTCATCGAAGAATTATAGGTTCAAGTTTTCAATTCGTCAATTGATAGACATTTGCAGAATTCACTACAATCTGATCTTACCATTGAAGGAACACCCAATTCCTCTGTCATCACTTCAACCTCTGCAAGCTCATCACCATTTCCTCATATATCTCAACCTCAAACCACTCCACATCAGGCCACTCCTTCTAGATCTCCATATAAAACTCAATCACCCACTGTTATTCCAACCTCGGCTATTGTTTCAACATTACCTACGACAATGGAAAACAGGTATACCCCCTGGTATTACCAGAAAACTTAGTTGCCATGACCCAGGATTACCAAAGTAAGATCAAATTTGATGGTACTGGTACCTATGCAACCCAAGAACATACCCAGAAGAGGACTGATTATTTTGAAATTTATGAAATAGAAGTTGATGATGTGCAAATGAGAATATTTGTTCAGATTTTAATTGGGGAAGTTAGAATTTGGTTTAGGGCTCCAGCAGAAAATAGTATAGACAACCTAGAAACTCTTCATAGAAAATTCATGAACCAAAGGGAGAAAAATAAAGATCCTTTTCAGATTCTATGCAAGTATGAAAACCTAAAGAGAGGAACACAAGAAATGGTGCAGGATTATTGCACTAGATTCAACAATGTCTATAATGCCATCCCTCATAACCTCAGACCCCCACCTGAATTAGCCTTAATCAAATTCACAGATGGATTTGATTCTGATATGGCCTTCCAGCTGAGATATGAACTCCTCAAACTTTGGGAGATATGCAAAGCATAGCTGTCAGTGTCGAAGCCAACTTGATGTCTAAAAGAGCCAAGGCTAGGAGTGAAAGAAGAATACCAATGAAGGAAGAAGCCTCACCTTTTGAACAAAAACTAGACGCCATAATTAAAGGGATGGATGGACTAGGAGATAGAGTGGAAACAATTGAAAGGAAAGCCCCTTAGGATGGTCAGCCAACCAACACTGTGAGAAATCCTAATTTTCAAAAAAATCGAAACCCGAATACTGGGAAGACTAGTCCAGACCAAAATATTAGACCGCCATTCCAAGAGAATTATGTAGAAGCTTTCAACTTTGAATGTCCATAAGAAGATACTCAAATAAATCTGATGGGACTCAGTAATTAAGGAGAAGTTTTCTTAAACCAAGAAAACCAAGAGGCCCACATTCTTAAACAGTTTCAAACTTAGTCAGGTGAGTCATTCGATTTTAGAGAAGGATATGATATAGCCATCTTTGAGGTGCATAAGCAATACAACCTAAGAAGTAGGAGAATTGATGTTCCTGAAACAAATAAGCAAAAGGTTCCAAAACAATTTATAAAAGGTAAGACAGTCACCATACCTGTACATATTCTTTCTAGGTCAAACAAACCCTCCTAACCCCATAATTGAAAATGTCTCTGATAATCAACCAAATAATAAACAACCCTCCAATTCTTTTCATCCCGAAGGAACTGTGAAAGAACCTCCAGAGGTTGATTTAGGAGAATCATCAAATCATGTTCACACTCCTAAAAAGGAGAAAAATATTGAAAATGCAGAAAACAGAGAGAATACTATTGTTCGAAACCCAAAAAGCCAAACAGAAAAGCCCTTTAATCTGGAAACTAAAGTAGGTAAGCTGAAAATTGTTGTCCAATTATCGGAATTAGCTAAACATGATGCCTACCGAACTCAAATCACTAGATCATTGAAAATTACTGGAACTAAAGACTCAGTTAATGTTTTTGATGACCAGCCCGAATTAATATTTGGCCCAGAAGTGAATGGAAAACATTTGGAAGGAGGAATTCCTCCCTTCTATGTGAGGTTAAACATACATGATAAAATCCTTCACAACACCATGTTTGACTCTGGTGCATCTCATAACCTCATGCCCGAGTCTATAATGGAAAAGCTAGACCTAGACATCACTAGATCATACAAAGATCTGTTTTCTTTTGCCTCTAGTCAGGTGAGATGTTTAGGATTGATAAAAGACTTGTGTGTCTCAATGATTCAATACCCAACAAACACAATTTTGATGGATATAGTGGTAGCAAATATACCACTGAAATATGTCATGTTATTATCTAGGTCCTAGGGTGCTAAGCTTCAAGGATCACTTCAATTGGATATGTCATATCAAACTATCTCGGTTTTTGGCCAACCAAAGAAACTATACAAAGAAACATTGATGAAATATGTAGTAAGTAGTAATAAAAAACCCCAAAATTTCCCCATCTACTTAGTACACTCTGATGTGGACTCGTTCATTCTTTAGAATGCAACAACTGATCCTCCCAAGACTTTAGGAGTTTTAGTAGCTGAACCAAAAGAAATTAAAAAAGAAAAATCAAGTGTTCATATCCAGGAAATATCAGACAACAAAGAAAAATCAGATAAGAATTGAAAACCAAAACCCCCTGTTAAACATATTCATACCACCCCTGACACCAATTATGAGCATGCAATTATTTATCATTTAGAATTTCATGGCTTAGTCAATAAACTAGGGGCAGGAGCAGGATTTTGGGTGTACAATTTAGAAAACGATCATGTTGAGGGCCATGCCTACAGATTGAATTTTAAGTGCACAAACAATATGGCAGAGTATGAGGCTCTCTTGCTGGTTCTTAAACTTGTCAAAAGATTAGGAGCAATCAGAATGTCTATCACAGGAGACTCAGAGTTAATAATCGAACATATCAAAGGAAAATATTTAATTAGAGATCCCAGGTTAGGGTATTATAAAGGAACAATCATAGAAATTCTCAACACTTTTATAGAAACTCAGCTTGCTACAATCCCTAGAAAACACAACTTGCAAGCCCATAGTCTAGCCTTGTTTTCCAGCACCTGCAAATTACCCTTCAAACCTAATCATTAGTTTACTATTGAAATTAGGCATAGACTAGCCATATATGATAATCTAAAGAATTGGCAGGTTTTTTATAGTGATGAGCAGATCAATAACCTTTTAACTTTAGATGAGGAGTTTTATAATAGTTACATATATGTTGATACAATTATTAATCCTAATAAAACAAATGAGGTAGAAATAGACATTTCAGAGGAAAGTTCAATTAATATGCTTCAACCCACAAAATTCACACAAAAAAAAGTTCAAGACTTGAAACAACTGGACCCAAATGAAATAATTGAAGAAGATACAAAAGTTATCAACTTAAAGAACAATCATTTTCCTAAAGGAATGACTCCTCTAGATGACCTACTTGATTCCAATGACATTCGCAAGAAACCTAAAATGGAACCATTAAAAGTAGATATTGAGGAATACAATTTAGGAATAGAGGGCAATCCAAAAGTGATAAAATTGTCAAAGTCTTTACCTCCTGATTAGAAGCTAAAATATGTTGAACATATTAGGGAATTCTAGGATGTCTTTACCTAGAATTATGAAGATTTGAAATCATATGACACCTCCATTATTCAGCATAGTATACCTCTAAAAGAAAATCAAAAGCCCTTTAAGAAAAAACTCCGAAGAATCAACCCTGTGCTTTACCATTGATTGGAAAAGAGATCAAATGTATGTATGAAGCAAGGAGTATTACCCTTATTAGATTTTCAGAGTGGGTATCTAACTTAGTGCCTACTCGGAAGAAGACAGGGGAAATAAGGTTATGTGTTGATATGAGGAATGTGAACAAGGTTTCTCTTAAAGGTAGCTATCCTTTACCCAAAATGGATCATTTTTTGCAAAGGGTAGTGGGTTCTCCTAGAATTTCACTTTTAGATGGGTTTTAAGGATATAACCAAATATTCCTTCATTCTGATCACCAAGAGAAAACTTCTTTTACAACACCATGGGGCACTTTTATGTACATCAAGATGCCATTTGGACTTAAAAACGCAGGGGAAACCTTCCAAAGGGAAATGGACATTGCCTTTGCCAAATAAATTCATGATTTTCTTGTTATATATCTGGATGATTTAACTATTTTTTCTAAATCTGATCAACAACACTTAAACCATCTTAGACAAGTCTGTTTAAAATGCAGAAAATATGGTATTTATTTAATCCAAAGAAGTGTTTGTTCGGTATGGAGGAAGGTAAGATTTTAGGTCATATCATTTCCAATCATGGCATTGGAACTAACCCTGCTAATATCGAAGCTATACTACGGATACCTCATCCAATAAGTATTAAAGAACTTCAAGCTTTCCTAGGGAAGGTAAATTTTTTGAAAAGATTCATATCTAACCTAGCTGAACTCATTAGATTACTAAATAACATGATAAAAAAGGATTCGAGTATCAAATGGACACTAGAAGCCAAGCAATCATTTCAAGATATCAAAATGGCCTTAACCAGAGCACCGTTCCTCAAAGGTCCTCAATTTGATAGAGACTTCATAATTTTTTCTTTTTCCTCAGAACACACCACAGTAGTTGTTTTATTACAAAAGGATGATCAGGGATGTGAAAAACCTATAGCCTTTTTTAGTAAAGCACACAGAGATGCATCATTAAAATACAAAATTATGGAAAAATGTTATGAAACCAGCTCACAAAAATATAGAAAAGATAGATGAACACCTTAAAAATAAGCCTCTTCGAGGGGGCAACCTCCTTTACATTACACAAATGAACAATTATTGGATGATTCAAATGACAAAACCTCCTTTCTATGTATAGAAGTCTAAGGGGTCATAATATAACCAAGCCGACCGAACAATAATAATATAAAGGCACAAAAATAACAATAGAGGGATTCTATGGGGCACAATAATAACAATATGGGGACAATAGAGGCACAACAATATTAATAAGGGATACAACTACAATATTAATGGGGGCATCACTAGTATTATAGAGACCTAACATACCCTTCACCTTCAAAAAAATGTTGTCCTCATTTCTTGAGTAGTTCTGAATGATTTTGTATAAAATTCCCATCCTCCCATGTGGAATATTCAATCGATAAGTTCTTCCACTTGATGAGATACTCTGCAATGGATTGATTTCATGGTTGTCGAGTTCTTGTTTCTATGACTACTTCTGGTTCCAATATGATTTTTCCTTACTCATCAAGTTCTAGCAATATTGTTTGAAATTCGAGCTTGTCACCTATAACCTTCTTTAAACATGAAACAAGAAAATTGGGTGCACTCGAGAAGCTGCTGAAAGCTCCAAATTGTATGCCATAGTACCAATCTTTTGCAACACCTAGTACAGACCATAATATTTTGGTGACAATTTTTTATCCTTCTTAGCTTGCTTGAGGAACATTTGTTTATATGGTTGTAGTCGTAGGAATACCCAATAACCTACATCAAAACTTCTTTCATTGCGATGTTGATCTCCCTGTTGTTTCATTCTATTCTGCGCCAACACGAGGTTATCCATTAAGAGTTGGAGAACTTGTTGTTGATGCTCGATGTGATGTTCCACTGTTTGAACCTTAGAATTTTCTCTTAAATATGATGTGATGGATGGTGAATGATATCCATAAAGTGTCATAAATGGGGTCATTTTGGTTGCAGTATGGAGGGAAGGGTTATACCACCATTCAGCTAGGGGCAACCATTTGACCCATTATGTCTATTTATCAGATACAAAGAAACAAAGATATCCTTCCAAACATCTGTTTAGTATCTTTGTTTGCCCTTCAGATTGAGGATGATAAAATGAGCTATGAGATAACTCAGTACCAAGATAAGAAAATAATTTTGTCCAAAAATTTCCTGTATGAATGGGATCTCTGTCACTTACAATAATCTTTGGGTTTCCATGTAGCTTTTGATTTGTTTCCATAAATGTCATAGAAACTGTACTGGCTTTAAATGGATGTGATAATGCACAAAAGTGTGCATACTTGATAAGTCTTTCAACTACCACCATGATGAAACTCTTTCCCTCAGACTTGGGTAAACCTATGATAAAATCCATTGAAACCTCCTCCCAAACATTGGCTGGAATGGATAAAGGTTGTAATAGACTTGGTGTCTTAATTGTTTTAGCTTTATTTTGTTTGTATACAAACATTTGCCACAAAATTTTGAATATCCGATTTAAGGCCATCCAAAAAAATTCCTTCTTAACCCTATGGTAAGTTTTTAAAAATCCTGAGTACCCTCCTAAGGGAGAAGTGTGCAATTCCAGAAGAATCTTTTGTTTGAGTTGCGATTTCTTATAGAGGTATAAGCAATATTTGTAACATAACGAATCATTTTTCCAGCTAAATGTATCAGATGTACTGGAACCTTGTTGTAACTTTCGAATACGTTCCCACACTTCTTCATCATTCTTCCATTCCTCCCTTGCTTCATTTATCTAATCTGGTTGGATAATAGAAATAGCACACAACAATGCTTCCACATCCTCATCCTTTCTTGAGAGTGCATCTGCCACAACATTTTGCTTCCCTTTTTGTATATGATTTCAAAAGTCATAACCACATCTTTGATGACCCATTTTTTTTGTTCTTTAGAGGATATATATATTTTTTTAATTATTTAAGGAAATCATGATCTATTTTTACCTTGAAGTGTTCTCCCATTAGGTAGGGTCACCATTTCTTAAGTGCATGTAGTATTGACAACATTTCCTTCTCATAAATAGCTTTGTGTAAATACTTTCCCTTGATTGGATGACTTTCGAAAGCAATGGGTCTTTCATCTTACATTAAAACAACACCAATTTCATTTCTAGAAGAATCACATTCCACAATAAAGGTTTTTGTGAAGTCTGGTATAGCTAAGACCTGTGCTTGGCGCATTGCCTCTTTAAGATCTTCAAATGCCTTTGTTGCTTCTGGAGTCCATGAAAATGCATCTTTCTTCAACAATGTTGTTAGAGGTGCTGCTATTTTCCCATAAGTCTTAACAAACTTGCGATAATGCACTGTCAATCCAAGAAATCCTCACAAATGCTTTATGGATGTTGGGGTTTCCCATTCCTTAATGGCTTTAATTTTGCTAGGGTCTACCTTAACCCCTTCATGAGATATAATATGACCCAGATATTCCACCTAATGTACTCCAAAGAAACATTTAGATCTTTCTGCATATAATTGTTTCTCCTCCAATAGTTGTAGCACCCTATTAATGTGTTGAACATGATCCTTCCAAGACTTGTTGTAGATTAGTATACCATCAAAAAATACTAACACACATTTTCTAAGGAACGGTTTGAAAATGGAATTCATCAAACCTTGAATTGTAGGTGCGTTGGTAAGGCCAAAAGGCATGACCAAAAACTCATAGTGACCCCCATGAGTTCTAAATGCCGTTTTCAGAATGTCTTGAGTCTTCATTCTGATTTGATGATATCCTAAACGAAGATCTAACTTGGTGAAGTAAACTGGTCCATGCAATTCATCCAATAATTCATCAATGACAGGAATGGGAAAATTATCTTCAATAGTGAGCTTGTTGAGCTCACTATAATCTGGACACATGTGCCATGATCCATCCTTCTTGGGCACCAATACTACTGGAGCAGAGAAAGAACTTTGGATAGGTGGAGCCTCAAGAATTTCTGCAAGAATACGTTCAATTTCACTCATTTGGGCATAGGGATATCTATATGGCCTGATGTTTGGAGGAACACTTCCTGGAATCAAATGAATAGCATCATCCTGATAACGAATAGGTGGGAGACCTTTGGGAGTCTCAAATGCCTTGAAGAATTTTTGGAGATATGGAGAAATAGATGATTTCGATGTGGAAACATCTAGCGAACATAATTGTGCAATTACACCTTGTTGTTCCTTTTTTAGAAGCCTTGTCATAACATTAGAGCTTATTATCCTTCCCAGTTTCCTTGCAATACCCCTTAATTCAACTTCCTTTCCTTCTGCATAAAATTTCATGAAAAGCTCTTGAAAGTTAAAATTTATTGTACCCAAGCATTATAGCCATTGGACTCCTAGTACAACATCAGCACCTCCCATTGGAATGGAAAGCATTAGGCTTTTCAATACATATTCTGCCATGGATAACTTGATATTATGGCACTTTATAAAGCAATTTATGGTTCCTCCATTTGCAACCATCACTTGATACTCTGGTGTTGGATATAGGAAGCAATTCAATTCTTTTGCTATCTTATAATGAATAAAATTGTGGGTACTTCCTGAATCAATCAAAATTATTACCTTTTTCCTCTTCATTTGTCCTTCTATCTTGATGGTTTTAGGAGTGGTAATTCTAGCCAATGCATTACAAGATATGGTTGGATTCATTTCTTCTTTATTTAGGCTTTGTTCATGGAGTATATCCTCTTCTTTTGACCTTTCTTTCTCCTTTTCTTCTTTCTCTTCACAATCGATGTAGAATAATTTCTTCTCAGCACACTTATGATGTTTGGCATATTTGCTATCACAACTGTAACAAAGCCCTTTTGCTCTTTTTTCTTCCAACTTTTGTGGTGTCAACCGTATAGGTTGTAGAAGGGTAGGGGCAACAACACTTCCATCTCTATAGTTTTGGGTGGTATGCTTCCTAGTTGCCATAATTTTGCTTTCCATTTTTCTTGCTAACCTGAATGCCTTCTCTAATGAATCAGGTTCCCAAAGGCTAAGATCATGTTGGATATTATCCTTTAAAGTGTCTATGAACACATCAATCCTATGCTCCTTTGGAATATTTTTTACCCATATGTTCAATTTCTGGAACTCCTCGATGTGCTCCATTATTGAACCCTTTTGTTTGAGACTTATCATTTGGCTAGAAAAGGTGTTTCTTTTTGTATCCTCATAATGTGTTGTCAATTCTTCCGTAAAAATTGCCCAAGTGAGAATTTGTTTACAAGAGCAAAGACATTGATACCATACAAACTGATTTGGTTCCAAATATAAAGTTGCAATAAGTACCTTTTATGTGTTTTGCACATTATTGAGATCGAAAAATTGCTCCATCTGTAATATCCATGTTGCAAGATCCTTGCCATTGAACTTCCTCATATCGATTTTTGGAATATAGTGGGTCTTTGCTCCAACATTACAGTCTATGGAATCATGATTAACATTTCTTTTTTTCTCATCATGAGTTTCCTTTACTACCCTTTCACCATTAGTGACCATTTCTTGTAGCAACTTATTTATATTTATCTTCAATTCTTCCATCTTATTATCCATGCCATTCATCTTAGCTTCCATGCCATCCATCTTACCTTCTACGCCTTTCTTTAAACAATCCATCTTAGCTTCTACACCTTTCTTTAAACCATTCATCTTAGCTTCTACATCTTTATTTAAACCATCCATCTTAGATTCTGTTTCTCTTTGTGGAAGTGACACTTGTTGCACTTGGTCTCGTAATTTTGATATATCACGTTGAATTTCTTCATCTTCTTCATGAGTCATGCTAGAGCTTTCAAGTTGCTTACTAGATGTTTGCATTTTCTTTCCTCGGGGCATCAATTACCGATAATAATGTTTACTATCCCCTTTGAATTCCTTCAAACTAATGTTTCAAACCAAGCTTATGCAAAAATAAAATAAAAAAACTACACACTTTTTTTCACTTTGTAGTAGCTTGATATTGAATCTGATGTATCTCTGTGATTTTGAATCATCCAGTTCTGAAATTATGGTTTATAGTAGCCCTCTACATCCTCTTTCCAATGCCACTAGTTTGATCCGAATTCGATTCTCAAAGGAAGAGTT
Organism: Pinus taeda; assembly: GCA_000404065.3. NCBI lineage: Eukaryota > Viridiplantae > Streptophyta > Pinopsida > Pinales > Pinaceae > Pinus > Pinus taeda. The sequence continues at coordinate 176,099 of APFE031428706.1, forward strand.
ATGAACAATTTCCCAAGATGACCTGATTATAGACCTTTCTAGAAGAGTGAACTTGTATGAAGTGCCATGTGTCATAGTTTCAACCATTGGCTCTGAAAAATATATACAAGAAATTACAGTCCGTTCTCTTTCTGTACCTTCTTACAAAATTTCAATCCAATTCTCAGAGAGAAAGTTATGACAATTTTCCCTAGGTCACTTGTTTGGAATATAATTCAGGAGTCTGGAAAAGGACCACCTACCTCAGATCATATCTCTGTAAATATAGCACGAAAAGATCTGCAATTCAAACCCCAAGTTCAGTTGGATTTCATCTCAAATGGGATTTTTTTTTCTTTTGAAACATCACAGAAAACAAGTTATTGCGAAATTCCATGATGACCTATTTGGAGTAGCAAACCCCTAGAATCCAAAACTTTGATACCAAATGTTATCAAACCAACTCACAAAAAGAGAGAAAAGATAGATGAAAACCTTAGAAATAAGCCTCTTCGAGGGGGAAATCTCCTTTATATTACACAAATGAACACTTCTTGGATGATTCAAATGACAAAACCTCCTTTATATATATAGGAGTCTAAGGGGTCACAATATAACCAAGCCGGCCTAACAATAATAATATAAAGGCACAAAAGTAACAATAGAGGGATTCTGTGGGGCACAGTAATAGCAATATGGGGATAATAGGGGCACAACAATATTAATAAGGGATACAACTACAATATTAATCGGGGAATCACTAGTATTATAGAGACCTAACAAAAAACAAGCTTTTGCACATGTAAAAGCCATTAAAGACTTTAGAGTCTACATACTATACTCCCATGTGATAGCCTATGTGCCTAATGCAGTTGTCAAGGACATCTTAACCCAAGGTGGAATTGATGGCAAAAGGGGTAAGTGGATTGTTACTATCTTGGAGTATGATATTGAAATAAAACCTACAAAACTAATAAAAGGTTAGGGGTTGGCTAAACTCATGGCAGAAACTAATTGTCAAGCCCTGGACATAAATGAACTAGATAACGAGGAGGAGATAACGACTCCACAAATTAGTCATGCCTTTTAAGACTGACCTTGGTATGTTGATGTAATTTATGTTTTACAAAACCTACAAGCTCCACCAGGGTTATCCAGAACAAAGAATAGGTTTTTAAAAATGAAAGATTCAAAGTTTTGTATTTTGGATAATACTCTTTTTTGGAAAAATCATGAAGGAATTTTATTGAATTGTTTATTAAAAGATAAATCTAACAAGGCTCTCCAAGAATTTCATGTAGGAGACTGTGGTGGACACCTCTATTGGAAATCAACTACATATAATACCCTTAGGGCTGGATTCTATTGGCCAACCTTATTTACACATGTGAAGAAATTTGTGACTTCTTGCCATAAATGTCAAATTTTTTAAGGCAAGAGAAAATTGTTACTTTTACTCGTGAAACCCATTTCCACTAAGAAACCATTTCAACAATGGGGTCTTGACTTCATTGGAGAAATCCATCCTCCATCCTCAGTCCCACACAAATGGATACTCACTGCCACTGACTATTTTACTAAATGGATAGAGACCAATATATTGTCAAGGTTTGGTTGCCCCACTAAAATCATTATTGATAATGCTACAACTTTCAAATCAAAGAATATGATCAGTTTCTGTAACAAGTACCACATTACACTGGGCCATTCCATAGCCTACTACCCATAAGGAAATGGAATGGTTGAATCTTCCAACAAGAATCTAATTAATATCATCAAAAAACTATTCGAAGAAAACAAGAAGACTTGGAACAAAAAACTGATAAATGCACTGTGGGCGGACAGGATTACAACCAAAAAATATATTGGAACTAGTCCGTATGAGTTAGTATATGGCATGGAAGTTGTATTTCCTTCATCACTAGGTGTTCCTGTTATGAAAATACTCCAAGAAGCTCAAGTAGAACCTGATGATATTCAAAGAAGGATAAGCTAGACTATCAACTTACAAAAGGACGGGGAGGAGGTGTACCAAAGATCACAAGTGCTGCAGGAGAAGCTGAAGAGAATATTTAATAGAAGAATGAAAGAAAAAGATTTCTACCTTGCAGATAAAGTGTTAAGATGGGATTCTAGAAGAGAGGATAAGGGAAAACATGGGAAGTTTAACTTCGTAAGGAAAGGACCATACATCATCTATGCTTTCAGAGGAAACAATACATATTTTCTTAAAAATTTAGATGGTACAGAAGTAGAAGAAAGACCAGTCAATGGTTGGATGTTAAAGCGTTAATTTGATCCTACATACTAATGTTACCAGGTTCATTATGTACATATTATATCCTCTGTAATGTCCAAGTGTTGATTAGACAATAACATTTCGGAGTTCAAGGTTGAATAGAAGGCCCTAAGCTTCAGAAGTATCACTATCATACATACAATAAAGCAGCAAGCAGAAAAAGGTTGCGGAGCACAGTCAAAGTCATCTAAAGGCCATTGATCTACTGATCTTGACTTTCCATGAGGGAAATCCATCCCCAAGTGGAGCCACTGTTATACCCCTATACCAATAGGTGTAATATATCATGATTGACTTGATAAGCTATGTAATATGTTCATACTTTTTCTTGTTGAAAGGTTTTCCATATTTAAAAAGAAAAAAAAAAAAAAATTAAAAATGTAAAGAGGGTATACCGTAAAAGAAAAATTAAAGGGTGAAGAGAATAAAAGATGGTCAAAAAATGAAAGAAAATGAACCCCACTAAAAGAAAAGACCAGGAAAGTATGCAAGTCTAATTGCCACTACTTTACCTTTGTATAATAAACAATTGTGTGCATCTTGTCACTTATGCCACTATTCATGAGTAGTCAAACAATTTAAGCTTGACTAGTTCATATTTCAATTCCATGTTGTAGAAATAGAGAACAAAGATTTGTCCAAACAGTTTAATATTGGTAGATAAGTAGATGGGTAGAGTTAAAAAGGAGCTCAACAGTTTAATCTGAGCCCTTGGATGTAATAAGTGTAGATTTAGATAGGAATTACCATGTAAAAGAAAAGAAAGTGTGATAACGGTTTAACAGTCTAAGTGTAGCCTAATAAAGAAGTAAAAATGTTAGGTTAAGTAGGTAGGGTAGGTAGATGATTGTTGCAGAATAATATATGGTGAATGATAAGTTTAAATGTGCAAATATTTTAGTTTCATCATAAGGCAAATGGCATGTATCCCATGGAAGGCACATCAAGCAAGCAAAGTCAAAATAATTAACTCCCCGACTCATTTCCCCTAACACTAATTTCGCCTAAGTGCCAAGGTATCTATAAAATTAGAAGGGTTCAGAGCATTTCTATGACTTTTGGAGGGATTGAACCCTCGACCCAATAATTTATAATGCCTAACTACTTAAATCCCCTTCCTCAACAATTACCCCTTTATAAAGTCACTCACTCCCTTTATAAAGTTTTTCCTAAGTAAAATACTATTTTACTTAGGGAAATTAAAACATTCTTGATATAAACCTTCATATTCGTTTAACCTAATTTATAAATGTTATATGATGAAATATACTTTCAGAAACATTTTATCTTAGCACATGCTGAATTTCCACAAAGTCATATTAACTTTTAACTTGTATTATTTTTAACTCCCCAAAAAACATTACCCATGCCTGTATTATTACATTATACAAGACCCCAAATTTTTACATATCCCAGCCCAATGGTTAAAATATAACCATAATACATCCCTAAATGGGATTAATTCGTTAATCTGTAACTAATTAAGAACCCTCACCCTGCCATATTAAATACAAGGATTAATTAACTCCCAAGGTTAATTAAAAACTTTCCCAACCCATCCCATTGCTCCTGATATGATTAAAAATATTTAATTTAATTGGGCTTACCCTCATTAAATTCCTGTTAGTTCCCTTCCCTGATAGCCATCAGATCAAGCCCCACACATCCAACAGTCATTGTGCATATCACATGACCCTCCACGACCGAACGTTAGTGCGCGATCGCAAATCGGTTTTGTGAACAGTGCCCTCGCCACGCATCATTCACCTTATGGAATCATACAATGGAACCTAAATATCGCCTTCCCTCCATAAGTGGTATGATAAAAAACCGTTACTGCCTCTGACTAAATGATAAAACATCAGATCCTCCTACTGACGCCACCCATCCAAATCCCAAAACCCACCAAATTCTTGACTTTGTGTAAAAACCAAAACAAATCATTTTGTTGTTCTATTATGTGTGCATATTCTTCCATGCAAACTTAGCGATGAGGTCAAGCAACTCATGCTCCCAGCCACCAACCTCCTTCATAATTTACAGTCGACGCCACTCAGAGTCCTCCATTCACCCCAGTGTACCTGCATTTTGTTGCTTATCCAGAAAAGCAGGTATTTACCAATTCCCGTTAAGAAACCCTCTACATACTTGTTTTCTCTACAAATTAATTGAAAAAAATATCGATTGACTATAATTCTGTTACTAGATTTGAAATTCAAGTTCCCTAGACCCTCCATTTTCATCAGTTTCCCCTAAAAGCCCTTAGTTTCCTTGCTAAATCCATAAGAACTAGAATGGAAACCCCCGTGGCTCTAAACGTTGTACCCATTACCACCCCTCACCATGATTTAGACTATTTGCCCCTTGCAGATAAGGATTTTCAAATAAAATACTTAAGCAATGATAGAGACTACCTAAAAGTCCTCTGCCAATGCTGATATAATCACTTGAATGGTAATGACACACTAGGACTATGGGAATCCAATCTCCCAATGTATTTTCTCCCCTCTGTGCACATTTTTCTTGATATTATCCATCTATCCCATGCAAATTATGACCCCAATCTAAGAGCAGTGATGTCTCCCAATCAAATAGTCCTCTTCACAATAACTGCAGACTCAATCAATGAGATGTTGCAATTTCATCCCAGTTAACCTGTCACCCCCATTTCCCTTGGAGAATTGCTTGAGAAATCATCCAAGTTCACCCAGTCTGAACTTAGTCACCTGTCCCAGACATTCATCCTTAAGGGGTATCAAACCAATGACCCCCCTCCCTATATGTCAGTTTTCTTCACAGAAGCAGGCATAACTATAGTTGACATGATATTTGCAGCCATGGGATTTAATACCAATGAATATGTAGATGAATTGACCTTATATTTTATGTCCATCTTTACCCCTGGTCAGCGCTCAGTTATCAAGTACAATTATGCTGCCTTTATTGCTAAGAAAAACCATGACCAATTCATGAGACTGGAAAATGAGAAGGTTTTCAAATATTCCACATTCACATATCACCTCATTCTCTACTATCAGTGTGATAGGTTCCCATTTTTTGTCAATAAAATTGATACAAAGGGTAACCCAAGGTCATTTATTTTTTGGACATTAATATCCCACAATTCTTTTACCCGTCCCTATTCACATAATGAAATCATTGACCAATTTGTTCACTTAGTGACTGCAATGCTGATAGAAAATCCTCCTCCTAGGATTAGTGATGAAATCAAAAGGATCCTTCAGCTCTCCAAACAATATAAGGTAAGTGACTAGTACTTGTACCAGAATCACACAGAAATCAAATATATGGTTGTGAGCTTCCCCCATTCAAGCTACCTAAGTATATTCCAATGAGGTTGTTTGCATTGGAATATTATAGATAAATGATATACTCAGATCAGATTCATTTTACCAACGCCAAGAAGAAAGCACAACTGAGAATCAAAGATCACTTACGCCCATTTATCTGCAACAGTAGGGAAGCATGGAAAGAAGTGGAACAAATCCTAGAAGACCACATGAAATTGAACAAAAGTTTTAATTGGACTCCATGTGACCCCCATAGTTTCATCTGTGATAGGAGAATAAAAAATAGACTATCACCATATTTTCATCATAGAATTCCAGAGATTGAGCAATATGCTAACATGGATGAGTGGAGGGAAGGAACTCTTGTAGAGAATGATAGCGATAAGGTCAACCTTGAAAATGTAATGAAAGATCTTGAAAGAAACTTGACTTGAATTCTTTTGAACATGTGCCAATTGAGACTTCTCACAAGCCAGCATCAAGGACTAGTGCCTCAATAGATGATACCTCTCAAAGGCACTGATAGGAGACTAGTGCACCACTTGTAGAACCATCACAGGGAAAAGAACAAGAGACTAGCACTCCAGTAATAGGGTAATCAACCATGTCAAAGCAGCCTGAAACCTCTCAAGAAGAGGCTCACACACAGACTCACCCAAGCCAAGTTAATATGGGAGACCCCCCAATTTCGCTGACTCCTCTGAATGAGGAAAAGTGCTTAAAGAGAGAATGGGAAGTAGCTTCCCCTACCAGTGGTCTTTTAGACCAGCCTGGTGTTAAGAGGCATAGGCTAAATCCCCATTCGGAAGAGGAATTTTTTGAAGAAGCTATAGAGAGTCAGAGGAAAGAGGTTGTAGACAGCCAACATACTTTCCCAGCAGGTGGGATACTTTCTAGCTCTCAAAGACAGGAGCTAGAGAGACAACGAAGTGCTGAAGTATCATCCTTTAGGCCTTCAGGTAATAAGAACCTAGACATTAAAGAGAAATTCAAAGAAATATAGGCAAAAAATGGACCACTAAGGATCCAAGTCTACACTCAGTGTTTAAATATGGCTCCTGCCAATTAGAATAGGTTGATGTTAGCTTCTGACATCAAGGAATGCAACATGCAGATGAGCTTTTTCAAGCCCAAAGTACAACAGCCTCATTCAATTGCAGACTACCTCAAAACTGATTTTAAGTTCATGCCTAAGGACATCCATCCCCTAGATTAGATTGAATTATATAAGTAGATAGGGGAAATGGTGCATTCCACCTTGACAAGCAAAGCTATGATGGCCCAAAGATTGGATAATTCATTAAATAACACAACTATTCAACTACAGCTGGAAAGAGCCCCCTCACAGGCTAAAGACAATAGAATCAAATCACTGGAGGAGTTAGTTATTCGATTGGGTCATAACCCAAAAGATGTAAAAGATACAGAGGCCTTGATAAAGAAGAAAGATGAAGACATAGATACCTTGAGAAAGTAGTTAAAGTTGCCTCCATCAAGGCATCCACAAACTGCTGAAGTTATTCAAAAGAAATCTTAAGAAGAGCTTGTGGACTTAGTTCTCAAGCTAAATGAGCAGTTGAAGGAGATTGAGCAGGAATTAGAAAAATCACTAAACTGCAGGCAGAGTGAGTCGACCTCTCAACCTCCAAATGTTGTACCAGTGGTCTCCACGGCAGTCGCTTCATCACTTGCAACAACTCTGGGACCAAATGTCCCCTTGGTCACAACAGAGACAACTAGAGGTACAATACAGACAAAAACTTCAGGTCTAAGCACTGAACAGTTAATCAAGTCAATGGAGGAAATTAAACTACAAGTTTCTGAACTCTAGAAGGTAAAGGAAAATTTTGTCACCTTAGAGCATAAATATGATGTTTCAAAGATTAATTTTGCTAAAGAGGTAAGAAAAAATAAAGGCTTTAGACAGTAGGTGAAAACATTAGAGAAGGAACTCACTTTTGAAAAGCCTTTAATAGACATTAGGAAGATTATTTGGACCAACATCACTAAATCAATAAATGATGTTTGGTCATCCATACAAATTATTTTTGAACAGATTGACTTGGTGAAGGTAGCTCCTCAAGTGTTTCAGAAAACAAAAGAAGAGTTGGGAGGGAAGTCTAAGGAAGCAATCAGGATAAAAAACTTTTTGAACAGCAGAAATAAGTACTGGCTAGAAGAGATGAATATTGAAGATATTACTAGGACTATCTTAGAAATCAAGAAGGTATTGACCAAAAGGTCTCTGATGTAGAACTTGGAAGGAAAATGTCAGGACATATAGGATGACAATGATGAGTTTACGGGAAAATTTGGCATTTTACAGAGCAAAGGACTTCCTAGTCCTCTAGTTATTAATGATAAATTGATAAGGCATGAAAACTATGTTGACAAATTGGGTCACTACGTGAATAACTAGGCCAACTCATTGGCTAGTGCATCTGCACCCAAGGCACTACCCACAGGCAGAGTTCTCTATGACAGTCTCGAGAACCTTTTTTATGTCAAGCATGAATTAAAACATTTCTTTCCAGTGCATCACAATTTTGTTAAATACACTGAGGTTGCCAAAATCTTCAAGAAGCTGCAAAGGACCATGATACAAAAGGAAGATTGTTGGACGGATATGACAAAAATTTTGTAATTTACCTTGGTAAAAAAGTGAAACTGAAATATTTATCATGGTCAATTTTGGTAAAAGATTGAATAAGGCTAAAACAGGTAAACAGTATCAGAACAGGTAAAAGAATATCAGTAAGAAGATGAAAAACAAGCAACCGACACAACATTATGGGCAAGATAGCAAGATTCTCAATCATAGGGCCTTCCTTCAGCTCATTCACAAGAACAGGGACAATAAGCCATTAGTTCACTTCTAGTTTCTATCTTCGAGACCATCTGTCCCTACTTTTCTGTAACATATAGTTAAGCTTCCTAGATTATATCTCTCTCAGTTATGAGATAATTTGTTGTAAACTTTTGTATAAGTACTTCCTAATTCGAAGCACTAGATGTGGATTTTTAGACATTTCTATAGACTCATTATTTTGGAATAGAAGTGTTGTTGAACAACTCTTGTATGGATGACTAGATAAAGAAATAAATAAAAGGAATTTTTACATGATTCATGTGTCAAACATTGGACAAATAAGTATTATGTATCTCATGTGTTATTGTTTTCTAGTTTAATATTTCACTTGTGTTTCATATCTGAATATTAAAACAAAAAAGTATATTTCAGAAAGTGTTTGATTGCAATCTGTCTTTAAAATAGTTTTTATTCTAAATGTTTTCTTCTAAGCCATCATAGGCAGGGAATTCTTAATTGCTCCTTTCTTCTTAATTTATCATTGTGTTCATTTAATAAGAAATTATTTATTGCTTTTTATTAATGATCACCCAATTTCCCTCCTCTTAAAACATGTTGAAGGATTCTTAATTGCCCTTCTTCCCTTTTAAGTCCATTTCACCCTTTCAAATTACCATTTGTTCCTTGTTTAGCTATCTTGCCCTGTGAAGCCATCCTTTTTTGAATCAACCTAATCTAGTTAAGCCATACACATTTGACTCGATAGCCCAATGGCCTAAGTTACTTTGTTATATTCATCCACTCCTAAATTCCACCACCAAACGCAATCAAAATCCCAAAATTTCCATAACTAGCCTAATATCTTATCAAACAAAGCTAAATCTTAAAGAGAGAGCCCTCTCTCAATACATATTGGCTAGATTTTGTACTTAAAAGTTGGATTGTGGTTGCCTTGGACCCCTTTCCTTCTTCTTACAACTTCAAGGAAAATCTGAGTGATAACACAAGTCAACTCAATAGGAATTTGTAGAACATGTGGAAGACTGCAGGTTTAGACCAAGATCACCAGATAATGAAGTTGGCCAAAGGAGTTTCTACGAAATACAAGAAAATGGACGTGAAACATTACAAGCAGTATATGGACGTGTTTTATTGGTGTTATGATGATTTAAAGAGATTTGATACTAATTTCATGCAACATTAAATTCTTTTGAAAATTGAGGTGAAACCATAAAAACATAAGCTTAGGACGACTAACTGTTTATTACTAACATCAATTGAGAAAAAGGTGAGGAATTTTGTCCAAGCCAAAATTATCATACCTCAAATTGGGTGGAAAATCTAGTTCTCTTCAGGAAGAAGAATGGGGAAATAATATTGTCTATCGACTTTAGGAATTTGAATGAGACCTCAGTAAAGCATAATTACCATTTTCCTAAAATGGACTAAATTATGCAAAAGGTGTTGGGCTCTACTCGTACTTCTATGATGGATCGTTTCTCTCAATAAAACCATGTAGTTTTTCATCCTGAGGATCGAATGAAAATTGCATTCACCACACCTTGTGGGATGTTTATATATGTCAGAAATGCCCTTCAGACTCATTAATGAGGGAGCCACTTTTCAGAGGGAAATGGATATAGTGTTTGTTGGAGAAAAATATAAGTTTGTGGTAATTTACCTAGATGGCATCACTATTTTTTCAAAAACAGATGAGGAGCATATTGAACATCTACGTCTCACTTTTGAGAAATGCAGAAAATATGGCTTGTCTTTAAATCTAAGAAGTCTCTGCTTGCTCTGAGTGAGGGAAATATGACAGGACACATCATGGCCAAAAAGGGGATGAAGATAGATTCGAATAGGGTGGAATCCATTAACAACATCCAAATACTGAGAAATAAGAAAGAAGTCTAGCCTTTGTCAGGGGGAATCAACTTTTTGAGGTTCATACCCAATTTTGTTGAGATAATTAAATAAATTATACAAATTGTAAAGAGAGATAAATAATTGAAATTGACTCTTGGGTCTTGTGAATCATTCTCCAAAATTAAAAGGGATTTTTTAGAAGATCCTTTGTTAGTCAATCCAGATTATAAAATATTTTTTCACTTTTTCTTTTCCTTCTCCTCACGCAATGGTTGTTGAATTGTTCCAAAGAAATAATGAGGGGCACGACCACGCAATAGAATTCTTAAGTGAGGTGCTGCAAGATGCTGAGATAAAATATAAAATTCTGGAAAAGTAGGCATATCCCTTGCTCCAATCCTTGAAATATTTCAAAATTTATGTTTTTCAATCAAACATAACAACTTATGTCCCTACAGCAGCAGTAAAATACATTCTATTATACGGTGATAATTATGGGAAAAGAGGAAAATGAATTGCTGAAATTCAGAAATATGACATGGATATCAAGCCTACCAATCTCATCAAGGGAAAAGGGATTGTTAAAATGCTATCTGAAGTAAATTTCCAAGCATTAGGCATAAATTTGTTGAGAGAGGAAGAAGAAATCTGAAGAGAAGAGGACCGGAATAAGGTCAATACCACAACACAAAAAATTCAAATGAAGTAACTCATGTCTCATTGGTATAAACATATAATCCAATATTTACCCGTTATGAGTTTCCCAGTCAATTTTGACGAAGTTAAATATAGAGCATTGAAGTTACAAGCCTAGAAGTTTATCATTTTAAATGGCTAAATGTATTAGAAAGACCTATTGGGGATTTTTATTTTATGTCTGGTTGAAGAAGAGATCCTTAAAGTGACAGAATTCCATAATTGTGTGTGGGGGACATTATAGTTAGAGAGCTACAACCCATAAAATTATCAAAGCAGGTTTCTACTAATCCAAGATATTTGGTGAGGTACATGCATGTGTTTGAGCCTATGAGAAGTGCTAAATGTTTGTTGAAAGGCATAAATTAGCATCTTTTCCCTTAATCCCTATTCTTGTTGAAGAACCTTTTAGAGAGTGGGGGTTAGACTTCATTGGGTAAGTCCACCCATCCTCCAGCGATGCACACAAATGGATTCTCATTGCCACCGATGACTTCATTAAGTGGCTGGAAGTAGTCCCAACTATAAATGCAACTGATGTCATGGTTATCAAATTCGTGGAGGAGAATACCTTTACCACGTTCACTTGCCCAAGAAATATTATCACTGACAATGCTCAATTTTTTAAATCTTCCAAGATTTTGAGTTTATGCCAGAAGTATAACATCAATGTGGTTCACTCCACTAGCTACTATCCATAGGGAAATGGATTGGTCGAGCCATCAAATAAAACCTTGGTAAGGATTCTTAAGAAGACAATATCAGAAAATCACAAGAATAGGGACTCGCAACTGAAGATTTCTTTATGGGTAAATAGAGTTACTACCAAGAGGTCAACTAGAAAATCTCCTTTAAAATTAGTGTATAGAAAAGCTGCAATTTTCCCTATACAACTAGCAATGCCACTGGCCACAATTCTGCAGGACATTGATAAAGAACCAAATTCTCTAACCAGAATGATTAATAAGCTAGTAGAACTTCAAGAACTCAAGGGGGAGTTGACTAGGAATCTTATTCAATATCAGGAAAAAATGAAAGCTCTGTTTGACAGAGAAGCAAGGGAAATTTTTTTTACAGTTAGGGGATTTGGTGCTTAGGTGAGATGTCGGACAAGAAGATAAAGGAAAACATGGAAAATTCAGTCCCTTATGGTTTGTACCTTTCAAGTTTTTTCAGGCAAAGGGGAACAATACTTTCTTGCTGAAAAACTTGGATGGTGAAATGCTTAAGATGCTTGTGAATGGGTAGTTTCTCAAACTTTACTTCTAGCACTAAAAAAGGTCCACATTCACCCACTTTACATAATGGTGAGTCATTGTGGATACCCGTAATTATGTAGGCTTTTGATGTTTTCATTTTTGTTTTTATATAGTTAAAAAAATGACTACATGCCTAATGGATAGAAGCACTAGTCTGCAAGTTCTCAACACCTTGCCAACAAGGCATTGTCTCGAGTTAGAGGCAATGGTGTCATCTACACCACCTTTTCAAGTTGTGTCAAGTGATGTCAAATGTTGGCTTGAAAGGGGGAGATGAAGTGAAAAAAATGCCAAAGAGGGGAAAAAATGTCAGATGTCGAAAGCACGAGGAGGCCAAAACCAAAAGCCTAATTTTCAAAGAGAAAAGGAAAGCAACGATTTAAGGAGGAGTGTCGAAATTTGAGATCCAATCATATCGAAGCCTGATATCAAGAAGAATAGTAGGAAGACATATTAAAACTCTTATTATTTCTTTTAAAAAACTTCTGAAGAGAGGGGCTTCGATATTTACTGGCACCCGTTAATGGACAACCAAAGGGACCAATGGCATAGAGCTAGCTGGAGCACCTAAGTGTTAACAAGGAATAACAGAGGTTGAAAGTGTAAAAAATATTTTGGAAAAAGTCTCTATGAAGAGAGGTTCCAATACAAATTGGCTCATGGTTCTGATAGATGCATAGAACTTGGAGCTAAGGGAATATTTAGCACCTAAGCGCTACGGGCCATATTTGGGATAAAAATATCGTAAATCCTGCGTAAGTTCAAATTGGAAAATTTACGATGAATATGGGCTCTGATATGTGGTGTCACTTGGCCATGAAAGTACAAGGAAACTAGCACAAAAAAAAGGACCCTAAGGACCCCTTCTCCCTCCTCAAAACTGGACACATGGTAGCAGATAGTTGGTCTTGAGAAGTTGACACAATAGATTATGTCATCATGACGTTGTAGGATAAGGACATGTGGCAAGAAATTTGAACATTTTAGAAGGCCAAAGGGGAAAAACTAGGCAACACGTGTCACTACCTAAGAGGCACAATGTGGAGATGAGGATGTGAACATGATGTCATTTCAAAGATCTACATATCAGGGGTTGAAGGCATCAGAACTCTTTCAGAAAAAGTTCTCATGAAGAGGGCTTTGATATTTTCTAGCACTTTGTCACAAGGACCTAAAAGGACCAAGGGCACAGAGCTTGGCAGAGCCCCTAAGTGATAAAGTGGAATGTTAGAGGATGGTGGCATCATAACACTTTTTAATTTCTTTTTTGAAAACTTCCGATGAAGGGGGTTTCAATATTATATTGTGCTCAGTCATGGGAACTACAGTGAACCAAGGGTGTAGGGAATATCTAGCGTCTAAGTCCTATGGACCATATTCATCATACAAATATCGTAACTCCTACATAAGTTTTATTTTGGAAAAGTTATAATGAAGAGGAGCTCTAATATGTGGTGGCAATTGGTCATGAAAATCCATAAAACCAAAGATGAAGCATAAATTACGAAGGGAGATAGGCCACTAACAAGAGCCCAAAGTATTTAGCACCCAAGCGTAGAGCCTAAGTTCATAGGCAATGGTCCCATGGTTGAGAAACGATCAAGGAGCTTAAGCAATAGGAGCATGGGGTGATCATATTTCTATGTTTTTGTAACAATCTTTTATAAAAGTTATGAGATGTATTGGTTTTTTTTGTATAGTCTAAAGTGTATGCAAATTGATGGGTTGATAGTTATTTTCTAGAGCACCATTAATTCCACCACAGGTGATTTATTCCAGCTCGAGAAAGTGGCGAATTCAAGTTGCTAAGGGGGAAATCAACAAGTGTATCGACCGGTAACTGTGGAGGAACAACATGGCAAAGATGTGGCCTGATTAGAGACAATCACAAGAAATGGCTAGGAGATATTTTACCATGGCCGTCATTAATATTACCCTTGTTTTCTTACTTGGTAGTTTCTGCTTTCTAAAGAAGAAATGAAATCTGTTGTAAGCATTTGGGTAATAGGACCTCCATGTGCCTAGACAGTTAGCCAATTAGACAACTGGGGCATTTTTGAAATATTTTGTAACTATTGTTTCAAGCTTCCACTCTCATTAGAAATAGGGGGAAGAAACTCATTTTAAAGGTTCCCAATTCTTGTTCCCAGAGGTTTGAAATTTGTTTTCTTCAAGTGTTCTGAATTCTGTGTATAGAAAGAGGTTCCAATTCTTGGTTCAATGGTTTATTCATGAGGAGTTAATGCTTATATAAATGTCAGATTTGTTGGATCTATGATACAGAATTCGTTTTAAAGGGATCAATGAAGCGAATTTGGTGATTCCAAATAGCGTAATGTGAAGTATGTGTGGCCCTCTCTTTTTCATTTCATGTATGTTTGTCTTCCTCTAAAATTGTGTAAAGAAGTTGCTGGTTTCATTCTCAATTTTTTCGATTTACTTATGTTATATGGTAGAAACAGTACCTGTGTAGTTTCAAATTTACTAGTTTTACATTGTAGCCAACAATACTTGTGAGATCATAAACCTATGAATGTTATTTTGTGACAGGATGTACCCATGAAAATATAGAGCTAGAAAACTTAAAATGCACTCCACACTTTCTGCATTTCATCTCCTTATTATTCCATAGTTTTGTTGGGATCGTTTCTTAATATTTTGTGTTATCCATCCCTCTGCATTGAATTCCATTCCTTACATTCCCTCTCTCACCATTTTCACTATGAAAACAATTATTAAGTTGCATTTACTGTGTGTCAACCACCATATCACGACATTTATCCTTGGGATGAGCGATATCTTCCTCTATATATATATATATGTGTGTGTGTGTGTGTGTGTCTTTAAGTCTACCTTGGTGAAGGGTGATTGAACCAAGTTCTGAATCAATCTATTTCCAATTATATTTAATATGGAATGCAACAAAAATCTCAAAAATCCTCAAAGCACTCCTCTAAGATGTCCTAGGAATTGGACCTATCCTCAACCCAAGAGTTGTCTCTTGCAGCTACAAAAAGAGTCATTACTAGAACATGAGGAGTATATGTCTCTCTAGCCCTAGGAAAGAACCATTTGATGTTCTACTTGGGGTTGCTATATTTGTGTGGGATCTAGACATTCACTTTGTACACATAATGGTGCTATAGGAGGGGAATCCTCCCACAGAAACCATAGCAGAAGGAGGGAAAATATGTTGAAGAAAATACTAATCCAGCTAACTGGAGCCTAAATCACTTATTTGGCGAAAGCTTTGAAAACACTTGTCTAAGGACCTCTTTTACATGATTTAAGGAAAAGGGTGAATTTCAAATAGATAAAAATATTTGTGATGTTTTCCTCCTTCATATTTATAATGATATTAAGTAATTATGAGTCAAATGTACTCTCTATTTTATTTATATTTTATCTATATTAATGTCCTAAGAAACATTTGCTTATGTAGATAATTTTTCATATTTAATGATATTGATAAGCTAGAGGACCACTTTGATATTGTTAACATTTTTAACATACCATTTGTTTGAAATTGAACTTTTCTTCAAAACAAAAAACAATTGTGATGCATGGTAGGAACTATCATCACTTTTAGCTTGGTTTGATGTAGATAAGAAAACAAATAAGGACTTTCCTTTTATCTCTTTTGATATAAGGCTACAAGTAGATGTTTTAATGAAATTTAGCTTAAAAGGATCATAAGAAAGATAATATATTTGATAGAGTGATCAATACAATAGAGTATAAGAAGCAAATCATGCTTAGACTAGAAAATTATAGAAAATAAAAAAATCAATAATTCCTTTAACCATATTCACCATTAGGAAGTAGAAAGTATGGAAATATTATAGCTTTTACAAGTTTCACTGTAGATGAGGATGATCAAGGATTCATTCCAAAAAAATATGGCTAAAAAACAATTCATTTTCTAGCTATACTAGTTTTGGGTGGATTCAAACCACTACTATTAGATATTGAGCTTCATTGTAGATGAAGATGATCAAAGATTCATTGAAAAAATATATTGCTTAAAAACAATTGGTTTTCTAACTATATTGATTTTGGCTAGATTCAAACCCCTACTATTAAATATTAAACATATTTCTAAAAAAATACCTAAACAATTTACTTATTCATAAATTATTCTATATTAAAAAGAGTACAATACAACCACTCCATTTAGAAAATTGAAAAACCTAACTAGAAAATATCAATTTTTTATAAAAATATAAAATAAATTAAAAATATGATATCTTAAAATAACATAATTATAAGTTTTATCTTATACATTTTACCAATATGCGCTGCATATTTCAATTTAATTTAGTTTATACTTAAAATACAATTTTAAAACAACTTTCGTGTTTCAATACTCCCTTTCACGAACTTGGGTTTTTAAAGGATGATGTGTGATTTAGTTAAATAAAAAAATATTCCTCATGGTAACTAATTTCCGTTCAAGGAAATAATAACTTATATAGTTGAAAAATTGTATTTTTTTGGCAGAGTCTATTCTAGTTTTGATAAAGTAAAATCCAATACAATTATTAAATTCAAGAAGAAAATGACCCCAAAAAAAACCTAAAAACATGATTCAAAGATAACATAACGATCCTCAGTTTACATCGGCACAACAACCTAGACCTTCGTACATATTGGAGAATGAAGAGCGGTGGACTCCATGTCTTTATTGAATAAAATAAAAACACGAAAATTTTTCCATTTCATAGACAGTGCAGTGATCTCCACCACAACCTCTTCCAGATTTATTGTAGATAAAATTGCAGTGATCTCCACGTTTTTATTGAAATGAAGGGCGTGATGTAAGATCATAAACACGCTAAAGGACAATATAACAAGGAATATTAAAGATAAGGCCATCTCTCACACAAAGTTTGACAAATCCTATAGAAGCAATGTATGCAAATATAATACCAGGAGTCAACCTAGAATTTGCTCTTTCCTAGATAACGAACAGTATGCAATTCAAAATCGAATCAAGAATGGAAATCCAGCATTGACGAGTATCGATACGCAATTCCAAGTCGAACCAAGATAACAACACCAACATTGATGAATACCGTTTCATATCTGGAAAATTGAATAAACGATGTTAAAAGCACAGCAGTGAAGTTAAATATTTTGAAAACTTCTCAAAATATAGCAGTATGAAAATCTGTATGGCATTATGCATACCAGGTAATACATAGCTCCATGCTGCAGGCATTCCATGGCGAACCCCCATTCATTCAGTAAAATCGGCTGGCCTGTGAAGCAAAACTGCATTTTCCCCGAATATAGCCTTTACGTTTATCGGTCACACGGGAACCTGACCTGGAACATTATTTATGACTACAGTTATTGAGCGACGGTACATCAACTCCTCGCCAGTCCCTGCAGAGAAATATTCGCAGACATATATATTATATAAGGTTCGAACTCTATTACTCAATATGGGACATAAAACGTTATACAGCATTTATCATTCGCTGGAGTCGTATTCTTTGGGCTCCATATTTGATCTCCATTTATTGGAGGTGGAAAAGGAAAGAGCGGGCGCTTTAATCTCGAAAGGTTTCGGCCACAACAATAATCTTTTGATTATTGTTATCACAATGATGCTATAAAAAACATAGGAGGAGGAGGTTAGAGTTACACTGTATGGTTACCTTCACAAGATTGTCTTTGGCCGGAAATCGCTGAAGGATCTGAAGCTTCACCCCATTGACTCTGAGATCTTGAGGGATTTGCCTTGAACCTACTAGGCCAAGGGATGTTCGGATTCATATTGACCGGAAGGACGCCTGTTCCACCTTCAACAATTGAAACTGAAATACCTACAAATCACAAGAACCACAAAGCAGGTTTCAGATTAGCCGCTGCTCTTAAACGGAGAGTGTCAGTCAAAATCAATCATGCTTATCACAATTTCTAATTTGTGAGAAGTGTTGAAATTGTAATTTCAACTGCAGTTTTTACCTTGAGATGTGATGAGATAGCAGATATCAAATTGCATATATGTTTGGAGCTTCCGTTTTGTTCACTTGATTTCTCGATTGCGATGTGCGATGTGCGATGCGATCCAATTGAAGTCAAACGGTTGAACTACAAGCCTTCAACAAATGAATTTGATGTGAATTAAAGCAAATGAATTTGATGTGAATTAAAAGTTTCTTTACCGCCATTGTGTGTTTTTTTCAGTAAAACAATAAATGCAATTTACTATGGGTTGGTAAGTTTTGGTGAAGTTTTTAATTTTATTTCAGGGGGAGTATGGACACAAGTAAAGGTTGGTAAAAGAATTTAATTTTTTTGTTTTTTATTTTAGGGCAGTATGACAAGTAAAACCATATATATATTTCTGTGTTTGTTTTTTTATTAGTTAGTGAGTGAGAGGGGAAGAACGCAGAAGCGCCTATGATAATATATACACCATTGTAAATGAATTGTAATTGAAAAGTGAGGCACAACAGTGCATATGAAAAGTTCTGAATATGCAAAAAGGGAGCACGCAGAATTTTCACATAGCAGTGAATGTAAACTCTCTGTAGTTGAAGAAGTCTGTTTTTACAGCAGTGAATGTAAGAGTGATTTTTACACAACGGTGTAAAATCTCAGGAAGAGGAGACAGAGTAATTTGTTTTGAAGTTCTTGGTGAATCCTTCTCAGTGAAAGAGGATGAACTTTGTATCATTTTTATTTTTATTTTTGAATAGAAATCGTGGGTGTGTGAAAGATCCTGTGGAGAACAGAGCATTGTCTCTGTGTGCAGTTTGTTTCTGTTGTTTTTGGGATTTTAACAGAAAAATCCCAAACAATGGTATAAGAGCACGTTAGGCTATTTGAAGGTGTCAAAGAAGCTGAAAGAAAGTTTCTTGCTGCAGCAACGTCTCGAGCAACGTGAAGACTCAGCAAAAGAATCTAGGTACTTCTCAGACCAGTTTTTGTGTCACTGCTGAAAGAAACAGTCAGTATTTTAAATACACAGTCAAATATTTAAAGCATAGTTAAAGAGTGCTAGAATGGCGAGCACCAGCACCAACATGCGTTTGTTTAATCCTCACTTGCCACAGTTCAATGGGAAAAACTATGACTATTGGGCTATAACCATGAAAGCCATGTTTGTCTGTCAAGATTTATGGGAAATAGTTCAAGATGGTTTTGAAGAACCAGCAGATGAAAATGAGTTTAATACGTTAACTCAGGTAGAGAAAGACCTACTGAAGAGCAATAGGAAGAAGGACCCAAAAGCCCTTGTATTTTTGTATCAAGCAATGGACAAGAGTGTGTTTCCATGGATAGCAGCAACTAAGACATCCAAAGAAGCATGACAAACTCACAAGACAGCGTACCAAGGCATGGAGAAAGTGAAGACAGCAAAACTACAGTTGCTGAGAAGAGATTTTGAAAATCTTTGCATGAAGGAGTGAGATAACATTGACTCATTCTTCACACATGTGATTGGTTTGGTCACACAAATGAGGACTCATGGAGAAGTTCTTGAAGAAAGGAGGATTGTGGAGAAACTTTTGAGAGTCCTTCCCTCAAAGTTTGATGTGATTGTCACCACAATACAAGAGACAAAGGATCTCTCAAACTTTTGAGTTGATGAACTTCATGCATCACTGATAACACATGAGTAGAGGTTGAGTAGAAATGAAAACTCATTTCTAGAGCAAGCCTTCAAGACCCAGATGTCCTTTGGAAGAGGAAGAGGTCAAGGCAGAGGAAACAAAAGAGGAAGAGGCAGAAGCTAGAACAAAGGTGGAAGAAACGGTCCAACAAATGCTCAAGGAAGATACAGCAATTCAGATCAGAACCAAGGCCAAGGCAGCAACCAAAAAAATGGACATCATCATGCTCAAGGAAAAAGGTATGAAAAACCCAATGTCCAATGTTATTATTATAAAAAATATGGGCATTATGCCAATGAATGTAAGAAGAAGCAGCATGATATGTGTAATAGTTCTAGTGCAAATATCACTAGAGAAAATATCAGCCAAAATAATGTTTTATTAGCTTGTAACATGGCTGAAAGAAATAGTGAAGATATATGGTTTCTAGATTCCGGTTGTAGCAACCACATGATAGGAAACATATCATTGTTTTCTGCTTTAGATCAAAGTGTGAAGTCACAAGTCACACTTGGGACTGACAGCAAAATTTCTGTTATGGGAAAAGGAGAAGTCAAAATATTTACAAAGAAAGGAGAAAGGAAAACCATAGCAGATGTCTACTACGTCGCTGGAATGAGATGTAACCTCTTGAGTATTGGACAACTTGTCCATAAGGGGTAAAATGTTTTCTTTAAGAATGATGTATGCACCATCATGGATATAGCACCTTGCAAAAGATGTATTGCTGAAGTGAAGATGACAAGGAACAAAATGTTCCCTCTTAGAATAAGAGCAAATTTGAAAAACAAAGAAGTAATAGCAGCAGTTACCCAAGAGGCTCTCCAAAGCGTACCAAAGGATGAAAATTGGTTATGGCATTTGAGATTTGGACATCTCAACTTTGGAGGTCTTAATTTGTTAAGTAGAAAAGGAATGGTAAGAGGATTGCCATTGGTAGAGAAACCTGACAGCCTTTGTGAAGGTTGCATCTTGGGAAAACAAAACAGAGAAAGTTTTCCATAAGGGAAAAGCATAAGGGCAAAGGCACCCTTAGAGATTGTCCACTCAGATTTATGTGGACCGATGCAAACTGCATCACTAGCAGGGAACCAATATTTTCTAACATTCATTGATGATTTTACTAGAAAAACTTGGGTTTATTTCCTGAAGAATAAAAGTGAAGTGTTTGAAAAATTCTGAAATTTCAAAGCACTTGTGGAAAATCAAAGCGGGTTGCATATCAAAGTTTTGAGAACTGACAGAGGAGGTGAGTATATCTCCAAGGAATTCCTATGTTTTTGTAGAGAAAATGGAATTCATAAGCAATTTACAGCAAGGTAGACCCCGCAACAAAATGGAGTTGCTGAAAGGAAGAACAGGACCATAATGGATATGGCGAGGAGCATGTTGAAGGCAAAGCATTTGCCAAATGATTATTGGGCTGAAGCTGTAAATTGTGCAGCGTATATTTTGAACAGGTGTCCTATAAAAGCAGTGATGAATAAAGTGCCGGAAGAAGCATGGAGTGGGAGAAAGCAAGGAGTCACCCACATGAAAGTTTTTGGATTTGTGGCTTATGCACACATTCCAGATCAGCTAAGGAGGAAGTTGGACAACAAAGGGGAGAAGTGTATCTTCATTGGATACAGTGAAGAATCCAAAGCATACAGGTTGTATATCCCATCTACCAAGAAGTTTTTTGTGAGGAGAGATGTTCAGTTTATTGAGCAGGAATCTTGGGATGGAAGCATAGAGAAAACAATGAATGTTAAAAACTGCTTGCCTCATGATGAAGATGATGAAGAGGTGGCTGAAATGCATCCCCAAACGGAAACGCCAACACAAGGGCAGCAAACAACACCCTTGAGGAGAAATGAAAGTGCTTCTCCAAGCACACCACAAAGTGAAAGTTCAAGTGCATCTTCAAGCACGTGCACAACAAATGAAAGATGTAAGAAATTCAGAAATTTAAGTGACATTTATGATGAAGGAATGAATTCCTTATTTGTCTTGTATTGTCATGTTGATGATTCTATTCATTTCGAAGATGCAATTAAAGACAAGAAATGGATAGAAGCTATGGATGAAGAAATGAATTCCATAGAAAGAAACAATACATGGGAGTTGGTTGAGCTACCAAAAGGTAAGGAAGTCATTGGAGTTAAATGGGTTTACAAGACCAAGAGCAATGCTGAAGGCAAGATAGAAAGGCACAAGGCAAGGCTGGTTGTCAAAGGGTACAAGCAGCAGTATGGGAGAGATTATGAGGAGACTTTTGCACCGGTTGCAAGAATGGAAATTGTGAGAGCAGTGCTGTCCATAGTCGCACAAAACAAGTGGAAAGTTTACCAAATGGACGTGACGTCAACATTCCTGAATGGAGTATTAATAGAAGAGGTTTATATTGAACAACCTCTAGGCTATGAGAAGAAAGGCCAAGAGCACAAAGTGTGCAGATTGAAGAAAGCTCTTTATGGGCGGAAGCAAGCACCAAGAGCGTGGTACAGTAGGATAGATTCCTGTCTACTGGAAAATGAATTTGCAAAGTGTGAGGGAGAACCCACCGTCTACATCAAAGAAAAGGATGGTAAAATTTCCATTGTTGTGTTATATGTTGGTGATGTGATTTTTACACGTAATGATGACTACCTCATTAAAAATTTCAAAACAGTCATGAAAGAGGAATTTGAGATGACTGACATGGGTTTGCTGAGATACTTCTTAGGAATAGAAGTAGATCAAAATGAAAATAGGATTTTTATCTTACAAGCAAAGTATGTAAATGAAGTGTTGGGCAGATTTAATATGCAAGAGTGCAAGGCAGCAGTCACTCCC
Organism: Pinus taeda; assembly: GCA_000404065.3. Taxonomy (NCBI): domain Eukaryota; kingdom Viridiplantae; phylum Streptophyta; class Pinopsida; order Pinales; family Pinaceae; genus Pinus; species Pinus taeda. Next base: position 198,766 of record APFE031428706.1, read on the forward strand.
ACAGTAATGAGATTAAAACTCAGCAAAGAGGACAACAACAAGGATTTTGATCCTAGCTTATACAAGAGCATAGTTGGCAGCCTTATGTATTTAAGTGCAACTAGGGCTGACATAATGTTTGCCGTTAGTTTAATTTTCAAATTCATGGAGACGGCAAAAGAAGCACATTGGCATGCAACAAAAAGAATTCTGAGGTATGTTAAAGGTACTAAAAGATTTGGCATTTGATATACTTCTTTAGAAAGTTTAGATTTAGTTGGATACACCGATAGCGATTGGGCTGGAAGTGTGGATGATCGGAAAAACACTTCTGGTTATGTCTTTCACATGAATTCAGGAGCCATTTCATGGGCTTCTAAGAAACAACCCATTGTGGCATTGTCTACAGCACAAGCAGAATATGTGGCAGCTACAACAGCAGCATGTCAAGGAGTTTGGATGAGAAGAATGTTAAGGAGCTTAGGCCAAGAGCAGGCAAAAGCAACAGTGATTTTTTGTGACAATAGCTTAGCGATTGCATTATCAAAGAATTTAGTGTTTCACAAGAGAACAAAACACATTGACACAAGGTTTCACTACATCAGGGAATTGGTTAACAATGGAGAAATCATTTTACAACATTGCAACACTCATGAATAGGTCGCACATTGACACAAGGTTTCACTACATCAGGGAATTGGTTAACAATGGAGAAATCATTTTACAACATTGCAACACTGATGAATAGGTCGCAGACATTCTGACCAAGCCATTGGATCAGAAAAGCTTTGAGTTTTTAAGGAAGCGTCTAGGTATGGTTAATAACCCAGCAGTTGAAATTAAAGGGGAGTGTTGAAATTGTAATTTCAACTGCAGTTCTTACCTTGCAATGCGATGAGATCGCAGATCGCAAATCACATATATGTTTGGAGCTTCCGTTTTGTTCACTTGATTTCTGCGATTGCGATTGTGCGATGCGATCCAATTGAAGTCAAACAGTTGAAGTACAAGCATGCAGCAAATGAATTTGACGTGAAGTAAAAGTTTCTTTACCGCTGTCAGTAAAATAGTAAATGCAATTTACTATGGGTTGATAAGTTTTGGTGAAGTTTTTAATTTTATTTCAGCGGGAGTATGGGCACAAGTAAAGGTTGGTAAAAGCATTTAATTTTATTGTTTTTTATTTTAAGGCAGTATGGCAACTAAAACCATATATATATTTCTGTGTTTATTTTTTGATTACTTAGTGAGTTAGAGGGGAAGAACGCAGCAGCGCTTATGCACAACAGTGTAAATGAATTGTAATTGAAAAGTGAGCGCGTATGCACAGCAGTGTAAATGAATTGTAATTGAAAAGTGAGACACCACAGTGCAAATTTCTGAATATGCAAAAAGGGAGCACCGTGAGAAAAATCTGTGTAATTTTCATACAGCAGTGAATGTAAACCCTGTGTAGTTGAAGTATGTTTTTACATCAGTCATGCACAACAGTGTAAATGAATTGTAATTGAAAAGTGAGCGGGTATGCACAGCAGTGTAAATGAATTGTAATTGAAAAGTGAGACACCACAGTGCAAATTTTTGAATATGCAAAAAGGGAGCACCGTGAGAAAAATCTGTGTAATTTTCACACAGCATTGAATATAAACCCTGTGTAGTTGAAGTATGTTTTTACATCAGTGAATGTAAGAGTGATTTTTACACACAGCAATGTAAAATCTCATGAAAAGGAGACAGAGTAATTTGTAATTTTTTTATTAATGAATAGAAATCCTGAGTGTGTAAAAACTCTGTTTGTTACTTAGAAATTTTAATTTGTTTCCGTTGTGTTAAAGATTCCGTCGAGAGGAAAACAGAACATTGTCTCTGTGTGCAGTGTGTTTAGGTTGTTTTTGAGATTTTAACAAAACAATCCCAAACAAGAAGCACAAAACTATATATTATATAGCAGAAATAGCGAAACTCGGTAATAGCTATCTGTAATGACAAATGGCAGAAGCCGGAATATGCATGGAAACTAGATTATTCATAACTTGTTCAACAAGTTTTCTTTTTAGGGCGTGAGTTGTTCCCACTTCCAAGGTCAAATTACAGCGAGGCTTTTGGCTGCACGAGGAAGCTCAACAAGTTTTCTTTTTAGGGCGTGAGTTGTTCCAAGGTCAAATTACAGCGAGGCTTTTGGCTGCACGAGGAAGCTCCGTAAATGAAAACGGGCATCCAAAGGGAGTATCATGCCTCAAACGCGCATGCGTATAAATACGGTCTCTGTATTCGAGGCCGCTGCCACCCAGGGAGGCCAATTGAACCATGGGATTGGAGCATGGGATAGGCGAGAGATTAAAGAGCGTGAAGTCAATTTACGTGTTTCGAGCGATTTGTGGCCAACCATGGTTATAACCTCTGTTCGTATTATGGAAAAGCGAGAGAATAAAGCTATCTAACCAAGTGCCTCTAACCACTTTATGTGAATTTGTGGGAAACCTTGTTTAGAACCATCCGTAATACATAACCTCTAGTGGCTATAGTTCGTCATGCATAGAATCCTTATAATGACTGATGTAAGCTATCTTCTTACATCGTTAGTTCCCCACGGTTTTGTACTATATTGTGATCACTGTGTCAAAAATCTCGGAAACAAAACTATTTTGTTTATCACTATTTACAATTTCATAAACGAAACAAAAAGTTAAATGGCTTGTGCAGAATGAATATATATATTATCCTCATAAGAAATGAAGATTTTTTTAATAAAAATGATATGTTAAGATTTTTGAACGGTTTTAACTTTATAAAATAATAATTATTATCTTTTAAAGTATATATAAATATATTATCAACCAAACACTTATAAATATTATATATAATATATATTATATATTATAATATATATATATTCATTCTACGTACAATTATGAACCAAATGTTGTAATTAAAGTTTGCATTCCACATAGCTATCATGACTTAGTATGAAAAAGAAATAATACAACTTAAATTGTTTATTTTTCTCAAAAATTAGAGACTCTTAAAATTATATAATCCCTATTTTTGGAAAAGTCTTTTTTTCCATGATTT
>APFE031428709.1:0-50535 GCA_000404065.3 Pinus taeda
CAGCACGAGGCCTTGACTCATACACAGCATGTTTCCTCCACAAGTATGGCTGGCCTAATAGTACATCACAAACATCCAAAGGTGTAACATCACACAGTACCTCGTCTGTGAATGGTTTGATGCTGTAGGGAAGGCGGCACTGCTGGCAAACTTTGAGATCTCGTCCTTCATGAAGCCACCCGATACTATACGGCTGTGGGTGTGGTGTAGTCGGTAGGCCCAACCGCTTCACAACCTCTGCTGAAATAAGGTTCTTTTGTTTGCCACTGTCGAAAATGAATTGCAGCGGCGAACCCTTCACCCACATTTGTGATTGGAAAAGACGTTCCCCCTCCTCTAGCTCTTTGGGCTCATTCTTCTGGATCTTGGCAGTGGCAACAGTGGGGCTGGGATCTGCATCAATGATCTGCTTCCCTTTTCCATTCTCCTTGTTGGGTTCTAGCTCAGGGTTGAAACATGTATCTGATTCGGAAGCCTTCAACTCGGCCACCAGTGACTGCTTGGTCCAACACTCACTTGTGTTATGAGTGGGACTCTTGTGGAACTCACACCACTTTCCTATGTCCTTCTTCGGCTTTGTGTGTTGTTCTTTTCTTGCGGCTTCGACGGTTGTCTTGGGTCACCCCGCCTTGCTTTGTCCTTTAGGCTCGGATTTGCGATCCAAAGTCTCGCTTCTTCTGTTTGAACTTTTGCTCGATTTTGACAACATATCGGTATGCTGTGCCGAGTGAGGAGATGTTCAAGAACTCCATATCTTCCTGGATGTATCTGTGCAGGAAGCCACGGTATTTAAGTACCAGATGCAGCTCAAAATCTTTGATACCCAACTTTGTACGAAGGGTATGAAAAATGTTTGTGAACTCTGGCACATCTTGCTCTCATCCCTGCCGCAGTGTGGTCTATTTGATGTATTTGTCCTCATAGCTTTTGACAGGGTAGTACTGCTCCTTGATGGAATCTCGGAAGTCATTCCAAGTGGGTGAGGCAGAAAACAGTGAGCCTGTACTTTCATCCTTCTGCTCACAGTATGTTTCCCACCAGTCCTTGACGTGGGGGGCTACTTTGAGAAGAGCGAAAACAATCTTTTCCCGACTTGAAAATTCATGAACAGAAAAATAACCCTAGAGTAGATTTAACCATTTATCTACCGCATCTGCGTCTATTTTACCCTCGAAGATGGGATTTCAAAATTAACTTGTACCTTAAAGGGCGTGGCGTTTCCAAAGTAGCTGCTAGAAGCCGATGAGTCACCTCTGGGTAGCCGCTGAAGGATCTGCGCAAAGCTATCCATCATCGCGTTCCTTTGCCGCTCGAGGGCTTCTTCGAGCAAGATTTTGATAGGATCTCCCCTGCTCCTCGTCTTTCTTTCATCCGCCATGGAGCCGTCGGGATTTGCAAGCTGGTCTTGCAGGTTCGACCAGTTCAAGCCCTACTCATATATCCCCGACCTCGTTGGGGACATCAAAGAAAAACAGAGAAAAAAGCAGACCGCTCTGTACCATGATCTGGATTTAACAGGAACACAATAAAATACAGAGAAAACCATATACACAAAATCAGCGGAAATAATACTCATTTCATTATGGAAAATACTGAAATATGCTTACAACCAGAAAATGAAATAAACCAGCTAGGGCGATGGCAAGCTTATCTCTGAGAAGAGATGTGTGGCTACATGCATCTGAACTGTGTTACAATGAGGCTCGAAGGCCTATTTATTGTTGAGAAACAATGGAAAAACCCCTTCACATTCCAAAACCTAACCCTGGAAGATGAAACGCCAAATTGTGGGCCCCGTTTTTGGGTAAGTTGGTACATCAACTTCCCGGGGTCGTGAATTGGTCGTCTTATCTCTGTTTGATGTGCATGATAGCCCGTTGGAAAGATCTCTTCGAGGAATACGATGGAAAAGGCGATTTTTAGGCAGAAAAATTATTGGCGGTATATTTCCCAAAAAACATCGTTAGGGCCTCAAAACAGCTCCGAAAGTTTAGGACCCGAAAAACTGCTAAAAATAGTAAACTGTGCTATAATTAAGGAAACTGAAAGAACTGAAAGAAGCACTAGAGGGGATCCACGTGGAATTAGCAGGTGGCCACCAATATCCACCTAGATCAGCAAGTCTGGGCTGGTGGCAATGCGCATCAACTCGTCGAAGTACGATTCAAGCTCTAGTCGAACCTGTTTCTTTGTCTTCCCCTGGGTGAGAGTCCCAATAGATGGGATTGCATGTGTCCAAGTCAACCTCTTGGTGATGAGGCATGAGGTCGATGTCTTGTTCCAACACTTGCTGCTCCATGTTTGCATCCAACTGTTGAAGTGCTTGTTCTATCTCATGAGTAAAGTCTTGCTCCTACGATGGTTCACCTTGATCACCTGATGTCATATGTTCTGATGGATCAACTACTTGTACGGGCGTTGTTTCATTTGCTTGCAAATGTTGCGCCCCCATGCTATATCTACTATTGTTGCGCTTCCCTCTCCTGTTTGCGCAACTCTTGTTCTTTTCGGAGTTGCTCCCTCAGCTCATGCAACTCCTTCTCTACTTCTTCCATTCTTCTCTTATCCCTCTTCCTTTGCACGATTCACATGTCGCGTTGGTGCCTCCTTGCCTCTATAGTCATAGCTTCTTTCTTTACCAATGGATCTGCTCGGAACTTATAGCTTTGCTCCACCTACATGTGATCGACAATCTTCCTCTTACCTTTGTTGCACACTGATATGCGTGCTTCTACTACTGCTGTTGGTGCTCTGCATGATGTTGCTTCATGTTGCTTCACTAACCACTCCACATCAAAGCCAGCTGGTTCATTGGGTCTGGAGAAACTGTAGAAATATCTCCATGGGTCCTCCTCCACCCAATGACATGCCCTATGTATCCAGTTGAACTAACCCTTGTGCAATGATCTTTCACAATGCAATGTGGGTCATACAGATTGTAGCTTCGGAGGTCGAATGGGTTCTTCTTCATCAGTTCTGCTTCAACATCCACTTGCTTAATACTCTGAATCTCATATAACCCAATCTGCAATGGAAGAGTGGGCCAAAGTGCCTTCTTCTTCCAGTGCAGTCTAGTTGTCAATCCTACCGAGATGTCATATGCTACTTCATATTCAGTCATGTATGGACTTTTGAGGTCATGTCAAATATGTAATCCCACTTGGTTGGGTGGTGGTATAAAAATTGTGATCCCACTTGGTCGGGTGGTTGAGTCGAATATGTATCCCCACATAGTTGGGTGATTGATGTAAGTATGACTCCTTGGCGATAGGAAGGCCATACTTAGTTGAGTTATATAGTCATGTTCTTCATTTGAAAATATTTCTGAAGATTCAGCATGTGCTCAGGAGGAGCATGGACAGTATAGTGCAAATAAGATCCAAAGGGGGAGATTGTTGCCATTATGATGCATGCATTGTCCTTGATGGCAACTCACTGGAAACATAAGAAGTATATGGTAACTAGACGGATCCACAAGTTAGTTCATAGGTGACAAAGTGATGGAACATTATAACAGAATGATGGGACAAAGGTTTATAGATTAGAATTATAAGTTTGATAAAGGTAAATATTTGAAGATCTATATGTGGGTTTGTCAAGGCTGAGTCGCATATAAGCGCAGGTACAAAGAAGAAAAGTAACTTACATGATGGGGCACTAATTTAAGAATACCAAGGGTCCTTACCATGGTATTATCCCACAATTTTGCGTCCAAGATTACCACTGGCACTAGCGTATTTTTGACCCATGGTATTGACTAAGGCTCTAACTATATAAGGAGGTGAAGATCAAAGTGCTAAGTGTTCATGTGAAAGGGTTTTTGATTAATACTTCAATCTAAAGTATTTTGCATTGTAAGGGCCATGTTAGACACATAGATCTAAAATAATTATGCACTAATGAATACAATGATGGATCAGGATCATGAGACCTGAAATGGTCTAGGAGGCAGGACTGGCTGCTGGATTTGTGCAATACGCAATCCAAATTAGTTGTTGGCTGTTGGGATTGCATTCCAACTGGGAGTGACTGCAGGCTCAGGGGCTGCATTGCGCAATTTTCTAGGCCAATAGTCACTGTCCCTTAGAAATGAGCAAAAAAGTCCTGGATGACAATGTTGGGTAGAAATGCACATTTATGGAGAGGAAGACAGAGCCTTCCTTCCCCAGATTGTGCAATGATGTCAGTGAAGGCAGAGTCCGGGCCAAGGTTGGCCCAACTTGCCGACGGGCAACTGAAGGAAAATAAGATAATGAATGCATGGCAACATTAAGTGAAAGTATAAGTGATTGACAGTGCATGCAAACATGAACGAAAGATTCAATAAATAGATCAAAATGCATGTAGTTGAAATGAATCGCTAAATCGGCGATCGTTCATGCAAAAGAGTTTCACGCATGCGACAACAGTGAGATAGCAACAAAAACTCACATGGTGCTAGGAAAAGCTAGTATACATGTAAACGATAGCAAGCGTTCAAAGAAATCAAGCAAACAGTGCTCACACAAGCGAATACACAAAGAGCAACAAAAATGTTGAAAAAGACAAGTTGAGGCCACTTACCCATGAATAGTTGAGTTGGATGTGTCGAAGAGTCCTGGATGTGATGTGGGATATCAGAGCTCCAATATCGATGTGAAATAATGAGCTCTGATGCGTCGAATAAATAAGTTTTGAGCTCATGACGCGCATGCCACAAATCTAGGAAAAAATGACACTTGGAGGAATGTTTTTAAAACAACTTTGAATGTAACCTCCAGTTGCTAAAAATGGCTCCCTGAATCATGGGATTCATTTTTCATGTTGCCTTTTTCTATTCCAGGAAAAGGCAAGCCATGCATTCAAGTCAAGTTTCCTTGGTCCCAGGTGGAACTAGTCAACCCATGCTCATGCATGAAGCTGCTCAACTACTTGAAGGAAATGCGCATTTCTGGCTAGGAGCTGGATTGGCTGCCTAGGAGATTTGTGCAATTTCTGGGCAGAGCAGTTGACTACTGCCCAAATTTGTGCAAATTTTGGGTTGAGTAGCCCTGCTAGGGAAAATTGTGCAATTTTCACTGTGAGTGTTGACTGGCAGAATTGTGCAATCCTGGAGCCCAGTAGGTTGCCAGACAGGATTGCACAATTTCTAGAGGGAAGGCTTGTTTCCCTCCAGAAACACGCAATTTCTTGGGGGAGTTGTTCAGCATGCAGCTGGACCAAGTCTGGGTGAACATCTTGTAAGGGGAATGCATCAAGATGTTCTCGACAGACTGCCTTTGTGCAAGATAAACACTGAAGCTTGTGTACTTGATGAAGCAAGACAAGGTGTTGTGAAAATTTGGTAGGGAGGCTCCAAAATGAAGCTAAGGAAAAATTTTGGACGGTCGTTGTAGCCACTGCAACAAGAAACAAACTCTCCATTTAGCTTTGACTAACTTTACTAGCATTAATGACCATCATAATTACATCAAAGTTAAATTTACAAGCCCTATTACACTTAGTTACATGTTGTAGAAACCCGAATTGACTAATTACTTCATCTAAAGTCAAGTTTGACTGATAAAAACCAAAAAATGACACTGCTGACAGAAGCGTAGTGAACTTCCTCAGAAGCGCAGCATGTATGAAAAAAGCGCAGCGTGGACATTGTAGGCAAATTTGAGGGGGTTTTCTCGGTCCATTTTATGATATGGAAACTGATGATGGTAACTTAGTGTGCCTACTTTCCTCCCAAAGTTTTAAACCTGCAAAAATTCCTTTTCTAGGCCTTCAAAAATCACTTTTCCCAAGACTACTCTAGAAGTGCAGCGTGGGGTCTGAAACAATGGCAGAAACCTATTTTTGAGCATGCTTTTTTATTTTTCCTTCCAACTTGTGCATTGAAATGGAAACCCAGGTACATATCTAACTTGTACTCACCAAACTCTATCCAACCATGCAAGAAATTCGTCATTTGGAGGTCCTGGGAAGAAGCGCAACGTGAGCTCGTTGCGCTTCTGTACATCACAAAATTGCCAAAATACCCAAAATTTGAAAATTTGAAAAAAACCTTCAAAATGGCTTGAAATTTGTTTCTTTGACTCCTTGGGTGATTGGTTAGACAATCAAGGATGCATCAACGAGTATATCCAAGTTGTCTCTCTTCCTTAGCTTCATTAGCGTTTTCCTTAGCCTCTTTTTCATGTTTTTTACCCTAATATTAGAAATCCTGTTTCTTGTCCAGTAGTGCCTTGCCATGTGCCTCTGAAGCTTGGTGTCCCTGTTAAACTTCTTTAGAAGCATTTCCAAGTTTTAATTAACCCTACCAAGCCACAACTCCTTGTCTTTCTCAATCTCAGCTATAATGGTGTCTTCAAAGTCTAGCTAACCTAGTGGAGGAGAAGGCTCACTCCCTAGTGCTTCCATTCTTTTCAGTCCTCTGGTCTTTGGCATCCTTGGATTGATCTAAGGCTCCTTATATTCAAATTTCTCAACATCTATCACACTCTTACCTTTATCATCATCTGCCACCAATTCAACCCTAGGTTTAGAAAGAAAAACTGATTTACCTTAAGTTGTTTGTTCTCTTGTTGTAATAATGCAATCATGAATTTGGCCTTTGCCAAGTCATCCTTTAGTTCTCTGATTTTTTCCTTTTTCTCTTTGATGTTTTTCTCGGGTGACCTGTGCTCCTCATGCTCATCCATGTCATCCTCAAAGTATTCCTGCTCATCATCGTGCAAGGGTGCATCACGTTGGTGTCCTGAAGGAGCAAACTCAAGCCTTTTCCCTCTGCTATAGGTTTTGGTCACCTATGCCCTAGGTAACTTTGCCATTGATACCCTAGGTGACTGTGCAACTGGTTTGCTTGAAGATCCAACCTCTTGTGGCTTTGGTGATGGTGATGGTGTACCTTGGTTGTTAGGTTAACTAGTAGCAGACAAAAGTGAAGCTGATTGGATGAATGCCTCCCAAGGCATGTTGATATATGAAAGCTAATGGAGGACAATGGCTTTAACCAAGCCATGGTGAAACAAGTTAGATTGATGATCCTTCCCTTTACTCTATACCTTCTCTGTCATCTTGACAAGGCTTCTATGCAAATAATGAGGCAAGTTTATAGATTTGATTGCTGTGAAGTGCATTAGGAGCCTTATGTGGTACTGATAAATTCCTGAAAACCTTCCTTCAAAAGTAAATTACCTCATTATCATCTTCATTAATGGAGCATACCTGTCAAGCAATTGTCTAAAGGGAAAAATGTGTTTTGGATCATCCTTATAATGTGGCTTTAGGAAATATTTGTAGTTCTCAATGTCTAAATCCATCCCTTTAAACTAGATTTCTCCTTAATTTGGAATACATGTAGCTATGGCAATGGCATCTACTGAAATTATGAAGTCTACCCTGACAATGTTGGCCTTATCCCTCTTGAAGTTGGTGGCAAAGAGACTTGTCAATTTGACATTGGAACCTACTTCTTGGATCTTCTCACAAAAACCTAGGCATCCCTCATCTTGGAAATATATCTTAATGAAGGGTGAGGCCATGATTTATTGGACCTATGATGGCTCATACCTGGAAACTTGCCCACCCTTATTATACTTTTTCTTCTCAATGCCATTGTTTCTAGTTTCCATGGTTAAAACCCTAGCTAAGTGGGAAGGTGTTGAAGCCTCGAAATTCGCTACAACAACATTGAGGGATGACTAGTGGTTCCGACTGGTTCAATAGGTCCAGTTACCTTCTCTAAATATCCAAAATGTCTTACAATATAACTTTCATCCACCAATGGAGAAGAGACATCAGATCAACCCTCTTGCTGATCAAGCAAGAAAGTGATCCTTAAGTTGATCTAGGGCTTAGCCAAGCCACAACTAAAGTTTGCCTCTTTGGGAAGAGGACTTATAAGAATGCAAAATTAAATCTAAATGAAAACTTATTCTATAATGCAAGCAAAAGGAACTAAATCCTAATCCTATCTCAATTAAGTAGATATAGATCTAACCCAACTGAGAGCAAGATATTTAAATGATTGGGATTTAAATATGTCTCGCTTATAATGAATATAAAGCTAACGGAGTAGTTCAATTAACTGACATTATGAATACCAAAACACATTCTATTTAGAGACCTCTTAACTTAAATAATCAACCAACAACATTTAGGAAGTAGTTCACAAAATGGTATCAATTGTCAAATCAGTAATTAGAATAATTAAACAATAATATGAGGAAGTAGTTCACACCATATCACTATTTGTTAAACCAGTATTAAAGGACATATTTCTAAGTAAATAGTTACTCATGAATCAGAATTCAACCCATAAGAGAAGAGATAAATAATAACATATGATTGTGTTGTGTTGTTCAACAACCCCCCCCCCCCCCCACATTTATTGATTTAATAGTTAATATTGTATTAATAAATGGGGACCCTTTTAAAAAGTTCTCCAAAAAAACTTAGTGAATAAGAGCTTTCCTTTTGTAAGCATTTGAAATAAAGCTTTGGATAAAATAAGATATCAAACCAAGTCATTTCGTGATAACACATTCCCACTTTATCGCAAATCGCATGATCTGATAATAACAAGGGTTAGTTATGAGGTAGAATCTGCGAGATGCGATAAGCAAAATCCCCGTAAAAGACCCAGAGATAGCATTTAGCTTCTATAATACTTAAGGCTTAACTATTCTTCAAAGTCTTTATCGCAATCGCATCACAGTTTTTAAAAGAGCACAAACATACAAACCACAAGAAAATGTGAAATGCGATGTAATTCGGACCTGACAGAATATTAAAACTATTATAAAACTACATTCAGGTCCAAAAAATCATAAATATATATTTAAGGAAACGCGCTCAAAAAGGAAAAAGGAATGTCGCTCTTCGAAAATCGCAAAACATTAAATTGAATTTGAATTTCCATATTCATAATATCCGATATTGCAATTTATGTGATCTTTGCGATTTGCAAGATTTTGATTCATCGCAATCGCAAGAATCGGTATCATGCATAATTCAAACCAATTAGAAATATTAGTTTGAAACATGTGATGCAGTATTTTGACAAGACATAAAGAAAATATTGTGTAAGCCTTAATGCATAGTTAATGAGGTTTAAAGGCATTTATTCGTTTAACGGATTGAGATGATAGATATATTTCTTATTCGTGCTTGAAATAAAAGCTCCATCCTTATGTGCTTTCATAGTTCACTGTGTTAATCGTGTTTTCGCTTACATTTATTGCTCTACGTTTTTATCCTGTTTTCTACATTTGCCTGAATTTCAGGATGTTTTCGAAGAACATGGCACTCACAGAAATGATTAAGAAAGGAAAAAGGACCGCAGAGGCTGCTGCGCATTAGCAGTCAAACATGCAACCACTATTCTCTGATACCACTTGTAACAAAGATGGCAGGACTACATCTTGGGAAGTGATGTACAATTTACTAGAGGGAAAAAACCCAAGACCCCTGGAAACTAAGGCAACTGCAGATGCCACGACTTCATCATATGCTTCTTACTTCGAAGAAGCATGCTCTTTCCTACACAGGATTGTTGCAAGACTAAAAATCTTACCATACATAGATATGGTAAGATGGATTATTGATGAAGTGGATGTTTCGGATAGAACGTTCAGAAACTCCAGGCAAGATATTATGGGATCATTCAAATCAGACAATTTGAGCCAAATGTACCATCTGCTGCAGCCATAGAAGATCTATGACAAAGCTTTTATCGAGCATTTTTCCAAAGAGAATGAAGATCCAATGGACGTTATGCAGAATTGGAGGTCTGGTTCCAACAATTTTAGATGAAATTGGTATGTACCCCATTGCACCTCTGTCAGCCCCACAAATTTTGCAGCTGCAATTTTGTGTAGTCTATTCGAAAAAGATGATACCACCAAGTTTTCCATTGAATGGGTTCCCTTGATTGATGCAATTGTAAATGCTACCATTTTGAACTGGAGTACTATTTTGTCAGATAATTTAGCCATGGCCATTAGAGAATACAGGCTTAATAGAATTGTCTCCACTCGGGTTATCCCTCCGTTTTACATGAGTGCTTATGTCATGGATGCTATATGTTTTTGCTCACATTTTCCAAACATGGGTTGGAAATCGACTTTAAAACATCCTACACCCATCCATGTTTATCATAAAATACTGTGGGAATCACAGTTTGGCTCCCATTTTTATAAGATTTGTCATGGCTTCATGTTGCCCATTTATCAGACCATTTTTCATAAGAAAGACCCCGGGCTTTCAGAGGAAGAAAATATAGACATTTTTCTGGTGGAAATATGGTTTGGTGAGGAATTGTTCACTTATATTAGGGTTTTCAGGAATATTACAATTCCCCATGTTCTCCCATATTATGTTCCAGATAAACTACTGGCACAAGAGATTGCTTATCAGACAGTGGGTGATGGAATAACCAAAACCCTTAAAGAGTAGAAGAAATCCATCTAACTAACCTTCCCATTATAAAGTGGCACTTTCGCATTGCATGATATCGGCCATGCATCTAAAGAAATACATAACATCACGACTCTAAACCTAGCTACCATGCCAGGTAAACAGTATGACCCCAACAAGATTGCTAAGAATTTCTCTGCCATGGTCAAAATCACGCAATTCAGTCATAAGCATGATGAGTTTGATGATTTCTTTGAGCAAGCTGAGACATTTTCACAAGTTTTTCATTTAGCGTCACTAAAGCTAGACCTAGAGGACCTCAGAGAATTCCACATATATAGAAAAAAAGGCTAGAACAGGTCCCTTTGGACCTGTTGCAAATTGAAGAAGTAAGAGAATCTACTCCCAGCATAAGCCTCGAGGAGAGTTCCAAGCACAATTCTGATGAGGGATTACAAGAAAAGTCAACTCAAGGTTCATAAGACTTTGAACATGAATCTAATAATAAAGAAGGAAGCCTTGAGGCAGACCCTGAATAGGGTATAGAAGAAAATCTTAAAGAAACGACCGAGAAGGTCTCAACTGAACAAGACATGGAGACTGGTTCCTCGCAAGTTGAAACAAAAAAGACCCCAGTCATCAATCTCGAATAGGAGTGGGAGCAATTTAATAAAAATCTCCAAACAGAGGTCGGTCTTGAAGGAACATCTGGTTTCTAGACTCCACAACACACTCAACAGGTTGTAAATCCAGAAGCGACAATACAAGAAATTATAACTACTCAAGATATTGAAGTCATCTCGGCACGCCCAACTTCTGAAATTGTTTTGAAGGTTGAAGAATTACCGCCATTGGACATATTCTCCAGTCCTACACATAAGGCTATAGTAAAAAGGCAAAGAAAGAAAAGGAAATTGGATGTATCCGTAGTAGCAACTCTTGGAAGTGAACCAATGGAGATAGTGTGGAGAGACACCCCCATTGATCCATCAAACAACCTTACAAATCTATTGCAATTTGCAGGGGCTTATGAAACTGCAACAATCAATAAGGCAGCAGAAGTTCAACTATTACTAAAAGAAAAAGAAGAAAAAGTTCAATTGCTTGAACAACAACTTGAGAAAGAAAGATAAAGCACCAATAGGCAAGCAAAAATACAACTGGCAGTGAAGAACACACAGACATCAGTACAACATCAGACAGACATGGCAGTGAAGAACACACAGATTCACCAAATGCAATCTATATTGGATAAATTCAAAGACAGTCCTCAAATATATGAATTTATCAAAGAGGCACTTGAATTAAATTCTCTTTCGATACAGCAACAGGAAATATTTTGTCACAGAATTTCATTGATCAAACCTTATTCTGAATAAAGTGACAAATTAAGCAATCAAGTGATTTGATTAAAGATTAGAATATGAAGAGCCAAACAAAAGGATAACAAAATTCAGTTCTTGGCAAGAATCTGAAGAAGGCAAGAAGGTCTATCTACCAAAGATCGAGGAGTCCCACAAAAATATCTTATTTATAGATTGGGATGTACAATTAAAACAAATAGAGAGGGCAGCAGCAAGAGAAGCTAGTACAACAAACAACATCATTGAGGTTGTCAACGAAAACCTCCACACTACCAATCTTATCAGAGAATGCAGACCAGAACCTCTACCAGACATTAAACAGTTGGAAGAATAGTGGAAAGAAACTGCCCAAACAAATGCAGAAGAAATCAAGCAACTACCTAAGCTTAATTAGGAAACCTACTGGCAGTTTCTGTTAAAACGACACAGTCATTGGATGACTCTACGTTTTTTAACTAATTCTGCTCAAAATATGGTGCCACCTCTCACTCATGTAACATGTTGTATTCACGGGGCAATTGAGATCTAGAATTGTTCAACCTCCCTGGGTTAAGCCAATGATAGACATCTGCGAGCTCAAGGACCGAATGGCTGAATAAGACCATTCAATTTGGAGAAGCTTGTCATCATTTATTTTTATTTTAGTTTTTATTTTACTTATTTTGAGGAAGGTTGTTTAAAACCTCCTGAGCTTTTTATTTAATAATATATTTTTGAAACATATGTGTATTATTTAAACCCCTCTCATGCATTTAGAGAGTGGTCCATGATTTTATCAAAAACACTTTGCAAGAGATTGCACTTCTGTACTTTTGTGAATGTTTTGATGAGATAATTGGAACATGATCTAATTTTCTTGGATATTGAAGCATACTCTACTGAACTTGCATTTCTGTAGTCTTAGGTTATATTTGATTGAATGGAAGTGGATCAATATTGCTGATCTCATGAGTAGGACCTTTCATATTTGGTACTTTTATCTTATGATCGTGTTTCATTTATGAATTAGAAGTACTCTTTCTTATATTGTGTTATGTAGGAAATCTGAGTTATAGTTCAAACATCAAAGCACTTTTGTATAAATGTTTCAGCTGTAATTTCTTATTGAATACATGATCAATTGATATATGTGATATGTTTCCATAATTATTTTCTCTAACTATTTAGTCAAAATAATTATCTTTAAATGATTTCTTATCTTATAACAATTGGATGATCTTTATTACCTTTTGCTTTAAGACATCCTTGTAGATCGCATGATTTGAGTAACTCATCGGTATTTAGTAAGATAATGTTAGAATAGATAGACGCATGTGTTTTCTACTTAAATAGATCATTTTTATTAGATCATTTTCCATTATATCTTACATCACCCCAACATCATTATCATATCAATTCTTGTTGGGAAACTATTCGCATTATCCCTAGTCGGAGCCACCACACCAAATGGAAAAGGAGCTACTTTCAAGGTCCATACCGGGTGGTTATCCCCCATGTTGTCGCAGTGAATTTTGAGGCTTCAACATTTTGGCGCTAGAAGGAGGGTCAGGGCTATGAATGGAAAGAAAATCTAAATCAGAAAGCCATTCTAAAAGTAAAACTTCCTCACCATCACCTCCAACTTCCTGGTCACATTCTAGATCTCCAAATCCTAAACGTGAAGTTGTGAAAAAATATTTATAATCCACTAGTGTTTCCCCAAAGAAATCAGATCAACCTTCTTCTTCAGAAACTCCTTAATTCATAAATTACAAGGGATTTCTCTTTCTCAAGAAGAATCTGGAATATCTCAAGCCGGCATTTCTTCACATTTTCCTTCCTCTCGAACATTAACTAGATCGCAGTGTGAAAAAATTGGAATACCTCCATTTGAATTTCCTCTACCTCCTCCTCGAAGGAAAACTAGGAAATATGAGCCTGAAACTCATAGTGAAATTCTTTCACCATCACCACAAACTCCCTCATTTATTCCATCATCTTCATCACAAACTCAATCATCCACCTCACCATCTTATATAGTGATTTGCACTGGTACAGGAGCACAATCGTCCTCTACCTAATCACCTTCAACTACTGGTGCGTCTTCTTCCACATAGATACTCGTAATGGCTCAAAGGCCATGGAAAAATATAGGATCCGTTCAAATGGCAACACCATTACATCCATTACCTACCCATCCAGGAAAAATAATTGCCAAAATTCAATCCCGATGATGGTCTTCCTGCTGAAGAACATATAAACAACTTCATGTTGTCTATAAATCTAAATGGAGTCGTAGAAGAAGATGTTGTTGTACAATTATTCCCTTATAATTTATAAGAATCAGCAAGATCTTGGTACTTTTCATTACCATCTGGTTCCATTGATAATTGGAACGTGTTCCGGGAACAATTCCTAACCAAGTTTGGAGATGACCGCTCAATGACTACTCTTCTTAATGATCTCTTCGACTTGAAAGTTGAATCTAGAGAGCCAGTTAAGGATTTCAATTCACGTTTTAACAAATTATTAAATAAAATCTCAGTGGCATCCAGACCAAGTTTTGAAGTTCAAAATGAATGGTACATTTATGCTCTTCCCTCAAATGCAACTATTTTTGTTGATAGAGTTGTCAAGCCAACATTGGCTGAAAACATGAAAGAAGCTATAGCTGTAGAGAAACGAATTTTATCTTTAGAAAAGAAAAATGCATTAAAAGAAAGAAAATCCAGAAAGGTCACCTTCAAAGATGAATCCAAGAAGAAAACACCTAAAGATCCTTTATATCTTGAAGGTCTGCAAAAAGTATTTAAAACCACGTCCAATGAAATGGTTGACATAAAAAAGCAAGTAGCTTAAACTTCTTCTAGAAAAACCTTTAGACCTTTTAAAAGAAGTCTTGTCTCTAATCCTAAACCTCCAAATACAATATCAAATGTTGAATCAGATTTGGATGAAGAAAAATTATCAACAGCTGAAGAACAAATTGATGATAAAGAGCTAGTTGAAGTACATGTAATGTGGGATTTCATTCTCCATTTGTTAGACAATGAAGAAGAAGAAGAAG
Source organism: Pinus taeda (assembly GCA_000404065.3). Classification (NCBI taxonomy): domain Eukaryota; kingdom Viridiplantae; phylum Streptophyta; class Pinopsida; order Pinales; family Pinaceae; genus Pinus; species Pinus taeda. The sequence goes on from APFE031428709.1 coordinate 14,797, forward strand.
CTTTACCTGTTGCCAATAGAAGCAAGAGCACTATTGATTTTCCACAGACAATTCAAAAATAGAAATCATCAACTCCTGTTGTCAAAGAAAAAACAATAGGTAAGAAATCTTCTCCCAAGTCTACTCAAACATCCCCTCCTCAATATAATTCTTCGCCTTCAGCCAAAACCTTGTTAGTTTCTGATGATATGGAAAACAACATAATCGAAGACATGAAGAAGACCAGAGCTAATATCACGCCATATGAGCTTAGCAAGCTAAAACATCAGTAGAAGCTATTGCTCAAAGAATTAAAATTAGTCCCCCCTTCTCCTCTTCATGTTGCTATAATTTCTCAAGCTGCTCACGGAATGGGTAAGCCTCCCAGTACTTCATCGAATAAAATAAAATTAATTGATGTTGCTTTAATTGGTGGTAGATCTAATTCCCATACTCCTCCTTCTATTTTGACTTTTGAAATCTTTATTAATAATTTTCACAATTGTTTAGTTGATTTTGGGGCTTCATTCAACATTGTGCCAAAAATGGTTTGTACAAAAATTGAATGTTTTACCCCAGAAATATGTTGTTCACATTGTACAATTAGATCAAACACAAGTAGAAGTCATAGGAGAAATCAATGTGGTTGCCATCATACCCTCATCAAATTCGAGAATATGTCAAGTAAATGATGTTCTAGTAGTTGATATTCCTGAATTTTATGGCTTGATCCTCAGCAGAGATTGGTTCGAAAAGCTTCATGGCTATTTCACAACGGACTGGTCTCATATGTGGCTTCCTTATAATGGTAAGCCAAATCAAATAAGGGTCGATCGTGAGAATCATTTAAAGTATATTGTGACTGAACTAGAAGGAGAAAATGAGCCCGTTGCATACAATAATAATATCATTGGAAATTATTCAGGTGAATCATTTTTGGGCAATTTTAATGCACACTTCACCTTTTCTGGAAAATTTTGTTACCTCACATATCGAAAATTATTCGCAAACAGATTCTTCTAAATGTATCAATTTTGTAGATAAAATTATAGTTAATTATTTATTTTGGAAAATATTTTTCGATGGATCTAAATCTAATGATGGAGCAGGGGCAGGTTGCATACTAGTTAGCCCTAAAGGAGAGAAACTATGTTGGCATGCAGACTTGAATTTGAATACACGAATAACATTGCTGAGAATGAGGCATTAGTTCAAGGATTGTACAAAGCCATAGGCCTTGATATCAAATACCTTCAAGTCTTTGGAGATTTTGAAATCATAATCAAATAGGTAAGGAATACTATTCATTGTCTTTCTGGACATTTAAAGCATTATCAATCATTAGTCCAGGACCACACCTCACATTTCTTAGCATTTAATATTTCTCCAATTCCAAGACTTCAGAACACAAGTGCTAATCTTTTGGCTAACATTGCATCCAAACTCACACCACCAGGCGATTATAGTCCTGACCAATTTTCTATAGAATTAATTTTTAGACCTTCTATTCCTGATAATATCACCAATTGGCGAGTTTTTAATGATGATCCGGATATCGTAAACTTTCTAACATCCAAAGGCTCATATGCTGACCAGATAATAGATGAAGACCAACATGATAGCCATCTCAAATAAAAGACAAGTGAAAATCCCATACCCAAATATGTAGTTACGCTGGAAGATCTGTATGATCTTAAAGACAGATTCAAGAAACCAACTAACTCAAAGCTTCAAATTTCAACATTGAGGTTTGAATTAGTAAATCTTGGAACTGATCTTAAACCACAAAATATTAATCTTGGTCTTGGTCTTGCACCCGACGAAAGATTAGCCTTCATTCATTTGTTGAGAAGATATAAAAATGTTTTTTCTTGGAATTATGATGATCTTAAAACATATGATACTTCCTTTATACAACATTCCATTCCTATGATATCTGACGAAAAGCATGTACAGCAGAAGTTGAGAAAGATTAATCCAAATTTGGAAAATCAAATCAAATATGAATTAAATAAACTTCTTAAAGCCAAAATAATTTTTCATGTCAGACATTCAAGGGGGTTTTCTAGCCTAGTACCTGTCAGAAAAAAGAATGGTGATATTCAAATTTGTATAGACTTTCGCAATCTCAACAAAGCTTGTCAGAAGGACAACTTTCCACTGCCTCCTATGGAACAGATACTGGCTCAAAATTAATGTCTTTTCTAGATGGATGTTCAGGTTACAATCAAATTCTCGCACATCCAGATGATCAACTAAAGACCACATTCAGAACCAAATGGGGAACATACACTTATCAAAAGATGCCATTTGGATTGATCAATGCTGGCGCAACATTTCAGAGAGCCATGGATATAGCTTTCAAAGGTTTGGTCAATAAAATTGTGGTCATTTATTTAGATGATATAAATGTATATTCAAAGAAGCGCAGTAATCATTTAAAGGACTTAAGACAGATCTTTGAATGTTGTAAAAGTACGGAATTTATCTAAACCCAAAGGAATCTTACTTTTCTTTAAGTGAAGGTAAACTTCTCAGATTTATTATATCTAAAGATGGAATTCACATGGATCCTAATAGGATAAAAGAAATTTATGAAATCTCTTTGCCTCACAACAAAAAATCCATGCAATCCTTCATAGGTCAGATAAATTTTGTTAAAATATTTGTCCCTGACTTTTCACGAATTGTGTTACCCTTGAAATCCATGATCAAGAAAAATTATGTTTTTAAATGGGGACACATTGAGCAAGAAGATTTTAATCTTATCAAACATGCAATTATAAATGCTCCCTCTTTAGCAACTCTGAATTTATCTAATCATTTTATTTTATATACGTTTGCCTCTGAAACATTATATGCAGCTATTTTGACACAAGTCAATGATGAGAAAATTGAAGCACCAATTTCTTTCTTTAGCTCCAATTTGCAAGGCGTTGAGTTAAATTACTCAGATGTTGAAAAGCAGGCTTTTGCTATTTTCAAATCAATAAAACATTTCAAACCTTTACTTCTTAAAACACACACTAAAGTAATAGTTCCAGTCTCATCTATGAGAAATTTACTAGTGCAAAGAGAATTAGGAGAGAAAAGAGCAAATTGGGTGACAACACTGCAAGAATATGACATTGAAATTAGACCAACTAAAAGTGTTAGAGGTCAAGGTTTTTGCAGAATGTTAGCTATAGCATCCAACTTACCAACATCAGAAGATTTAGGTGATGTTATACAAATATATGAGGTAAGCCTCAATAATACTGAATCTCAATATGCTGATATCATCTTTTATTTAAAAAATGGATATGCCCCTATGCAGCTCAGTTACAAAAGAAAAAGGGCTTTGAGATTAAAAGCAAAGCAATACGAAAACATCAATGATGTTTTGTTTAGAAAGAATTATGATTCTGTTTTACTAAGGTGCCTTGCAAAATCTAAGGTAGAAAAGGTTCTGCAGGAACTCCATTATGGACTAGCTGGTGGACATTTTGGAGGAGACATAACAACACATAAAATCCTGCATGTTGGCTATTATTGGCCAACCTTGTTCAAATATGCACGCGAATATGTAAGGAAGTGCAAAACATGTCAAACTGCTACTGGAAGACAAAGGAAACCCGCATTATCATTACAACCGGTCAACATTGAACAACCATTTGAACAATGGGGGTTGGACATAATAGGTGAGATCATTCCTCACTCTTTAAAGAAACATAGATACATCCTTATAGCTACTGATTACTTTACTAAATGGGTGGAAGCAATTCCACTAAAGGTAGCCAATTTTGAGAACATTATCGAATGTATTAATCAATTTATTATTACCAGATTTGGCCTACCAACTACCCTGATGTTTGACAATGCATCTTATTTCATAGGCAACACTATGATAGAATTTGCTCTCCAAAGAGGTTTTAAACTTAAATATTTTACTAACTATTATCCTTAGGGAAATGGTTTAGCTGAATCAACCAATAAAAACCTCATAAGGATCATTAAACTAACTATTGATTAGAATCAAAGAAACTGGCATAAATCTCTAACATTTGCTCTATGTGCAGATCGGATAACACAGAAGGCCTCAATAGGCACTTCTCCATTAATCTGGTCTATAGGAAAGAAGTTATCCTTCCTACAAATGTAGTTATTCCCTCTCTAGTCCTAGTTCAATTTATTGAAGAAACTCCTTCCTCTTCTTTGCAATTAAGGCAATCACAAATCCTTAAACTCAAAGAAGAAAGAGAGAAACCCAAAATCATACATGCTCATCATCAACAGTTAGTTAAATATTTCTTTGATGCAAATTCTGTAAGTCCTAAATCTTTTCAAATTGGAGACCTTGTATTGAAGTGGGATAAAGCACATGAGGAAAAAGGTAAGCATACCAAATTCCAAAGAATGTGGCTTGGACTATTTCATATTGTAGAACAAATTAGCCCATTAACATTTCTATTGCAAGATTTATGAGGCAAGAGGGATTCTCTACCTGTGAATGGGCAGATTTTGAAGAAATATTTTTCATAGAAGATAACCTCTTCTATCCCTTGTATACTATCGCCTTTACTTTTCCTAGGAAAATAAAAGTTAAATAGTATTTACTTTTGGCCTTACAATAAAAAAATCTCTTCAAATATTTTGATTTTTCTTTTGTATAAGTAGAGATTGTTAAGGAAATAATTATAACATTTGAAAATAAACTAGGTTCTATCTCTCTGAAATCTGCTTGTTTCCACCAAAATTATTTATTCTTTGTGAAACCCCAACTTTATAAAAATACTTTTGTTCTATTATCAATCAAGAAAAGCATCTCTAACAAAGTAAAGACTCTCTGCAAATAAGCATCTTTAACTCTATAATTGTCATCCAGAAACTCTTAAGGAGTCAATGATTCTCCCCATCCAATAAACTTTTCTCTTTTTAGAGTGTAATTCTAAAATATATTAAAACTTAAAAGATAAGAGGTCTCATTAAGAGCCGTCTTACCATGTTCATAGGGAAATAATAGACTGACATTACCAATACTGCATATCAAAACAACGTAATGGCTTGAGATTATTTCAATCAAAAGACAAGGGGTTTCATCATGAGCCATCTTGTTCAGTTGAATTATAACCAGTGAATGGAATTGTCACTATTTGGCCACCAAACCAAGACAATGAATTTTAAGTAATAAAAAAGAAAAATTTCTAGAAAAAATAAATTGTTTAAAAAAAAAAAGAAAAAAGAAGAGAATGAATATGTGATTATGAATTTATCTCCAAAAATTGCACTTTTAACTGGATGGGATACTGAATCATTGATGGTTAAAAGGTAACCCTATCGAGGTTATGGACGCCTATTGGCAACAGAGGCTTTACCTGTGACAAATGAGTACATCTAAAAGCTGATATGCGAGAGCCCCCTACTTTATCTTTAAACTAAGTAAAGACTGATATAGACAAAGGAATTTTCATTTTGAAGAGGATATCAAATGAATTGTAATCAGGTGAGTTTGTTTTCTTATTCAGAGAAATGTTACTTATCTTAAATTTCATTCCATTCCTATTTCCTGAACTATCTTTATTTTGAAAGTATTAGAAATTTCAAAAAATATTAGAGATAATTGGTTCTTCCAGTGAATCGCCAATTGTTGTACTATTCAACAACCCCCACTATTTATTGATTTAATAGTTAATATTGTATTAATAAATGGGGACCCTTTTAAAAAATTCTCCAAAAAAACTTAGCGAATAAGAGCTTGCCTTTTGTAAGCATTCAGAATAAAACTTTGAATAAACTAAGATATCAAACCAAGTCATTCCATGATAACACATTCCCGCTTTATCACAAATCGCAGAATCTGATAATAACAAGGGTTAGTCATGAGGCAGAATCCACGAGATATGATAAGCAAAATACCTGTAAAAGATCCAGAGATAACATTTAGCTTCTATAATACTTAAGGCTTAAACTATTCTTCAAAGTTTTTATCGCAACCGCATCGCAGTTTTTAAAAGAGCACAAAAATACAAACCACAAGAAAATGTGAAATGTGATGTAATTCGGACCTGACAGAATATTAAAACTATTATAAAACTACATTCAGGTCCAACATATTGTGAATATCTATTTAAGGAAATGCGCTCAAAAAGGAAAAAGGAATGTCGCTCATCGCAAATCACAAAACATTAAAGCGACTTTCAATTTCTCTATTCGTAATATTCAATATTGCGATTTTCGATCTTCCCGACTGGCATGCAATCTTTGCGATTTGCAAATTGTGAGATTCTATTCATCACAATCGCAAGAATCAGTATCACGCATAATTCAAACCAATCGAAAATATCAGTTTGAAACATGTGATGCGGTATTTTGGCAAGACATAAAGAAAATCTTGTGTAAGTCTTAATGTATAGTTAATGAGATTTAAAGGCATTTATTCATTTTAACAGCTCCAAATGATAGATATATTTCTTATTCATGTTTGAAATAAAATCTCCATCCTTATGTGCTTTCAAAATTTACTGTGCTAATTGTGTTTTCGCTTACATTTACTGCTCTGTGTTTTTATCCTGTTTTCTCCATTTGCCTGAATTTTAGGAAGTTTTTGAAGAACATAACACTAACAGAAATGGTTAAGAAAGGAAAAAGGACCATAGAGGCTATTGCGCCTGAGCAGTCAGACATGCAACCACTATTCTCTGATACCACTTGTAACAAAGATGGGGGGGACTACATCTTGTGAGGCGATGTACAATTTACTAGAGGGAGAAAACCCAAGACCCCTCGAAAATAAGGCAACAACAGATGCCACGACTTCATCTGATGCTTCTTACTTCGAAGTAGCATGCTCTTTCCTACACAGGATTGCTGCAAAACCGAAATCTTACCATACACAAATATGGTAAGATGGATTATTGGTGAAGTGGATGTTTCAGATAGAACGTTCAGAAACTCTAGGCAAGATGTTATGGGATCATTCAAATCAGACAATTTGAGCCAAATGTACTATCTGTCGCAACCACAGAAGATCTACGACAAAGATTTTATCGAGCATTTTGCCAAAGAGAATGAAGATCCAATGGATGTTATGCAGAATTGGAGGTCTGGCTCCAACAAGTTTATATGGGAGAAAACTGGTATGTACCCCATTACACCTCTGTCAGCCCCACACAATTTTGCAGATGCAATGTTATGTGGGTTATTCAGAAAAAATGATACCACCAATTTTTCCATTAAATGGGTTCCCTTGATTGATGCAATTGTACATGCTACCATTTTGAACTAGAGTACTATTTTGTCAAATAATTTAGCCATGGCCATTAGAGAATACAGACGTAATAGAATTTTCTCCACTCGGGTTATCCCTCCCTTTTACATGAGTGCTTATGTCATGGATGCTATATGTTTTTGCTCACATTTTCCAAACATGAGTTGGAAATGGACTTTAAAGGATCCTACACCCATCCATGTTTATCATAAAATACTGTGGGAATCACAGTTTGGCTCTCATTTTTATAAGATTTGTCATGGCATCATGTTGCCCATCTACCAGACGATTTTTAATAAGAAAGCCCATAGGCTTTCAGAGGAAGCAAAGATAGACATCTTGTCGGTGGCAAGATGGTTTGGTGAGGAATTTTTCACTTACATCAGAGTTTTTGGGAGTATTACAACTCCCCATGTTCTCCCATATTATGTTACGGATATTGCTTATTAGATAGTGGGTGATGGAATAACCAAAACCCTTAAAGAGCAGAAGAAATCCATCTAGCCAACCTTCCCATTACAATGTGGCGCTTTCACGTTGCATGATCTTGAGCATGCATCTAAAGAAATATAGAACATCACATCTCTAAACCTAGCTACCATGCCAGGTAGACAGTATGACCCCAACAAGGTTGCTAAGAATTTCTCTTCCATGGTCAAAATCAGGCAATTCAGTCATGAGGATGACGAGTTTGATGATTTCTTTGAGCAAGCTAAGACATTTTCACAAGTTTTGCATTTAGCGTCACCAAATCTATACCCAGAGGACCTCAAAGAATTCCACATATACAAAAATAAAAGGCTCAAACAGGTCCCTTTGGACCTGCTACAAATTGAAGAAGTAAGAGAATCTACTCCCAATGTAAGCCTGGAGGAGAGTTCCAAGCACAATTCTAATGAGGGATCACAAGAAAAGTCAGCTCAAGATTCAGAAGACTCTAAACATGAATCTGAGAATAAAGAAGGAAGCCCCAAGGTAGACCTTGAACAGGATACCGAAGAAAATCTTGAAGAAACGGCCGAGAAGGTCTCAACTGAACAAGACATGGAGACTGGTTCCCCGAAGGTTGAAATAGAAATGACCCCAGTCATCAATCTAGAACATGAGTGGGAGAAATTTAATAAAAAGCTCCAAATAGAGATCGGTCCTGAAGGAACGTCTAGATTCAAGACTCCACAACACACTCAACAGGTTGTAAATCCAGAAGCGACAATACAAGAAATTGTAACTACTCAAGATATTGAAGTCATCTTGGCACACCCAACTTTTGAAATTGTTTTGAAGGTTGAAGAAATACCACCACTGGATATATTCTACAGTCCTACACATAAGGTTGTAGTAAAAAGGTAAAGAAAGAAAAGAAAATTAGATGTATTGTAGCAGCAACTCTTGGAAGTGAGCCAATGGAGGTAGTGTGGAGAGATACTCCCATTGATCCATCAAACAAACTTACAAAGCTATCACAATTTGCAGGAGCTTATGCAACTGCAACAATCGATAAGGCAACAAAAGTTCGACTGTTACTGAAAGAAAAAGAAGAAAAAGTTCAACTGCTTGAACAACAACTTAAGCAGGAAAGATAAAGCACCAATAGGTAAGTAGAAATACAACTGGCACGGCTTCAACAATATTTTGAGAAAATGATAGTACAACATCAGACAAACATGGCAGTGAAGAACACACAGATTCACCAAATGCAAGCTATATTAGATAAATTCAAAGACAATCCTAAAATAGATGAATTTATCAAAGAGGCACTTGAATTAAATTCTCTTTTGGTACAACAACGGGAAATATTCTGTGAAATAATTTCAGTGATCAAACCTTATTGTGAATCAAGTGAAAAATTAAAAAATCAAGTGATTGATCAAAGATTAGAATATGAAGAGCTAAACAAAAGGATAACAAAATTCATTTCTTGGCAAGAAGGCTGATCTACGAAAGATCGAGGAGTTCCACAAAAACATCTTATTTACAGATTTGGACGTACAGTTAAAACAAACATGGAGGGCAACAACAACATCATTGAGGTTGCTAATGAAAACCTCCACACTGCCAATCTTATCATAGAATGCATGCCAGAAGCTCTCCTAGACATTAAACAGTTGGAAGAACAATGGAAATGAACTGCCCAAACAAATGCAGAAGCAATCAAGGAATTGTCTAAGCTTGATTGGGAAACCTACTGGTAGTTTCTGTTAAACCACAGTCATTGGATGACTCTAAGTTGTTTAACTAATTCTACTCAAAAGATGGTGCCACCTCTCACTCATGTTGTATTCACGAGGCAATTGAGATCTAGAATTGGCCAACCTCCCCAGGTTAAGCCAATGATAGACATATGCAAGCTTAAGGACTGAATGGCTGAATAGGACCATTTAACTTGGAGAAGTTTGTCATCATTTATTTTTATTTTAGTTTTTATTTCACTTATTGCGAGGAAGGTTGTTTGAAACCTCCTCAGTTTTTTATGTAATAATCTATTTTTGAAACATATGTATATTATTTAAACCTCTTTCATTCATTTAGAGAGTGGTCCAGGATTTTATCAAAAACACTTTGCAAGAGATTGCACTTCTGTACTTTTGTGAATGTTTTGATGAGATAATTGGAACAAGATCTAATTTTCTTGGATATTGAAGCATACTCTACTAAACTGGCATTTATGTACTGTTAGGGTATATTTGATTGAAAGGAAGTGGATCAATATTGCTAATCTCATGAGTAGGACCTTTCATATCTGGTACTTTTATCTTATGATTGTGTTTTGTTTATGAATTAGCAGTACTCTTTCTTATATTGTGTCATGTAGGAAATTTGAGTTATAGTTTAAACATCTAAGAACTTTTGTATAAATGTTTCAGCTATAATTTCTTATTGAATACATGATCAATTGATATATGTGATATATTTTCCATAATTATTTTGTCTAACTATTTAGTCAAAATAATTATCTTTAAACGATTTCTTATCTTATAGCAATTGAATGACTTGTATTACCTTTTTCTTTAAGACATCCTTGTAGATCGCATTATTTGAGTAACTCCCGTGTATATAGTAAGATAATATTAGAATAGATAGATGCATGTGTTTTCTATTTAAATAGATCATTTTTATTAAACAATTTTCCTTTATATCTTATATCACCCTAACATCATTATCATAACAATTCTTGTTGGGAAACTGGTCCCATTATCCCCAATCGGAGCCACCACACTAAATGGAAAAGGAGTTGCTTTTAAGGTCCGGATTGGGTGGTTATCCCCCATGTTGTCACAGCGAATTTCAAGGCTTCAACAAATTGAGACAAATTACTCATACCGACAATAGTGCACAAATATGAATATAATAGCACATTCCTTCTATCATAAAATGAAACTAGTATTTAAAACAATAGTATTAGTACTACCAATTTATTGAATCCATTTCTCTGGTTGTGGTCTCTAACAGTCCTTTACAATGCCTAAATTTATGTTGTTATAACAAGAGTTGCAGAAGTGCAAACTTTGCGCATCATATATAATTCAAAATGTAAAAGAAAAATCCTTAATAATCCCCAGATCTGAGATTTTCTCTCCTCCCACCTACAACTCTAAATTCCTATTACGAAAATTCTTTTAGAATTCCAAAATTGCATAGGAGAGAAACCTTTATTACATTCTACAATCTATTATTTATAATATTTACAAAAGAATTCAAAATATGAAAGTTTGTTGAAGAATAAATCTGCTCCATCATTTTTTATTGATTTAAAATTCCATTCTTCTATTTCTGGAGCCTTCTCATTGATTGAGATTATTGTCTCTTCCTCTCTTCAACTATTTTTTCTACAAAACAAATCAACGAAATTAAAATACAAAAAATAAAATCAAAATGCTAAATATGGAATTAAAAAAATACAATCAAATTCAATTAAATAAATATTTGAAAAGGAAATCTGAGCTTTCTATTGATGTCTGTGATGATTTAATTAGTCAAGGAGATTATTGATGAATCAGTCTACACTCAAAAGAAGTCGTGGGCAAATGAGAATGCAAAAAATAAAACTCAGAAAATTGATTTTGTTAAAAGTTTGGAGCCTGATCTTCTATTGGATTTTAGACCCAATAAATGATCAAATATGGAAATGGAACTACTTCAGAAATTTTCTCCATGATTTTATCTTTCCAATGAGTCGTCTTGGGCCTCATTTGGCCAAGTAAAACTTCATTTATGAGCTTCTGAAGTTGGTATATTAAAATTGTCAGAATTATGGAATTTCTGTTGCTTGGGCTAAAAATCAAAATTTTTAATTAAATTCTAACCCTAACTTAGAATACTAATACTAATTAATTGTAATTATATTATTAATTTATTACAATTCTAATTAAATAAGCTTAAACAAAATTAATAATTAAAATATTATTTATATAATACTATATTATAACTGAATTATAATTATATATAACATAATATTATATTTTAATATTTTAAACAAACCATTAAAATCAATCCTTATTCATGTAATCAACTATTAAAATCAATCCTTATTCATTTAATCAACTATTAAAATCAACCATTATTCATTTAACAAACCATTATAATCAACCATTATTAAAAGAAATATTATGTGAAGAGGTGAGGAGTCTTGAAGGAGAGGAGGGAGTTAATGGAGGAGTGGAGTGATAAGGTAATGAAGTGGAGGGTGATGATGAGGTGATGTAGGCCCTAGAGTCATGAGTGTAAAACTTTGTATTAAAACTTTTTTACCTCTCACATTTTTTTAAAATCGCGCCATCGCAAATTTTAAATATAAGCGCATAAAGAAACAAATTTATTTGGGATATGCAATTTGCGATGTATCGCAATCGCAATATCGCATCACAAATTTTTATCGCAATATTTTTTTAAATCACATTTTTTGGATCACATTTTTTTATATCGAGATTTTGGAAGGGAAGGTGAAGTGGGCCACGTTAATTAACCATCCTACAAATTGGACTTCAATCATTTTGCAATTTTGTGAATCTAGTCTTGGCAAATTGTTTTAAAATAATAAATTGGAGTAAATTACCAAGATTATGAAACTCATTTTCATATATTGTATGATTTAGCTGGGTCATTTTGTAGGACCGTTAGTGAAAAATGAAAGAATATTAGTAAAAACTAAATAAGAGTCAATATTTACAATGAATGACTATTGAACTTAATTAGCTGCGAAAAATAGAGATTTTATACATTTATTTATATTTTAGTCCAGGCGAGAAAACGATCAAACTTGAAAGGAGTGTCATTTACAAACCGGTTGACCAAATGGGTTGAAACAAGTATCAATGGAAAGCTTGTGAAAAGTCGGATTCGATGAAACAATCAAAACATATATCCAACGAAAATGATAAAATGATAAAATTGTAAGACAATTAATTTAAATGAAAATCATAAAAGATGTTTAGCCAAAAATTAATGCAAAAGGTCCCTATTATTTGAAATAATTGGGGGTGTTAGGTTTTCCCTACAACAATGGCGACACACTAGGAAGAACCAGTTATATTTGGTTAAAGATAATGAACTTTAATTTATCCAAAGGTTAGAAATAATGGAGTTTACGAAATCGTCTAACATTAAAATATTTCCATAGGTCCCATATAAAATAGATTAAGCAATATGAGCTTGTAAATATAAGTACTCAAAGAAGGCTAGAGTAAAAGTCATGAATCAAATTTGAGAAAAAATGTTTTAAAACTACCTCGTATAATAAGAGAAGAAGGTAGAGATAGGAGTTTTTGTTAAAGCATATATCCATTTTATGATTGTCTCTGACATTGCTTCGCTGCCAGCGTGCCTGAACTGTACCCTGACGAAGTTGTATTTTATGCCATACAAGCCTAGTCCCGCTGTCAACGAGCGTCCATAGCCCCAATGCGTTTACTTGTATTTCCCATGCATTTGCAAGCTTGTAATTTATGATGTATTTGAGTGAAAGAGGTGAGATGGTAATAGAGATTTATGTTTAATGGACATAATACTTTCATTATGTTTGCTCCAAATTCTTTCCTTGCAGCTATCAATCAGAGGCTTTTATGTGGAGGGGTGGGAAGGACTCATTGTGTTAAACTCAAATCAATTCTTTCTTTGAAAAAGTAAACTCAATCATATAGAAAGGATGTGTGTTCCTCCATGAAAAAGATTTAAAGCAAGAGGAATTATGGTTCCATAAGGATATGCCTTTAATGATAAATGAAATTCACTAATATAGGCAGAATTAAGATTTCCCCTATATGTCAACCGTTGTTGAACAAGAAATGTCTCTTCACATATATCATGGCACAGTCACCAAAATCAAAACAAAACTGAAAAGAAAAGAAAAAGAATTCCTAAGATAAAGTAAGAAAAGAAATCAACAATCAAAAATAAAAATGAAGATTGTGAAAGAGAAAATCTAAATTTTTAAAATATAAACTCCAACAAGATAGTTTATACCAATGTCTCAACGAGATGAAGTAAAAGAAAACAATCATGTGAATGTTCCTTCTTTTGTTGAGATTTAGATAAATTAGGCCTTGCAGAGTTATAAGCGTTTTGGCTTTTGATAGCAGTGATGATAAAATTCCGCGACAACGAAAAAATTTATGTCTGGTGTCAATTGTTTTGTTTCAAAGCATCATCTTAACCATTTTCTAACAAAAGAAACAAACTAAAGGTTCAGAAACTCCCTAGTGTAGTTGATTCGATGAGGATCATTACTGAACAAATGAGAGAGAATTCCAAATCTGATTTGGTGGAAGCGCGAGAAGTTTTATGAGGAGCTCCAAAACTGAGTCATATATCATCAAAAATTTTAAAAACAAAATTGAAACCAAGAGTAAATAAATGAAAGTGGGCACATGGAACTTACCATTTGGAGAAGTACCATTTTCTCCAACAAAAGATAACTTCTTTCTTTAATAAGAATTAAAAGGATGAAGAAGTTGAATTGACTGAAATCTTATTGACCCACAATCATCTCTTATTAAATCTAAATTAAAACAAGCAACAAACTAGAAGAAAACAATGTTTCATGTTCTAGGAATCTGAAGTGAACTGAATTAATCAAAGATGAGAATGAAAGGAAGCCTTTTAATGAATTGCAGCGCTGAATGTTCTCATAATATTATAAGTTTCATATCAACTCCATGATTTTCATAAATTGTTCAGAATTAAGACCAAATCGAAAATAATGAAATACAGAAGTATGGATGGAGAGGTCTTGCATTTCGCATATTAAATATAGTGTGATATATTAAAACCCAAATATAAGAAAAATCGAAAATGGTTTAACCATGTTTCAATTTTGTTATCAGTTGCTTCATTATCATAGTGGTTGCCCAAGAGTGCCATAAAATATTTTATACAACACAACGTCTTATCGAATTTTTCACATTGCAAGTTTTTCTGCCATACATAACTTCAAACTGCGAGATTCACCTTTGCCTATATGCGATTGAATGTTATATAATAGTTAAAAGTCATTGGAAGAGAGGCATATATCGAAGTTTATCGCATTGGAGGATGTCAAGACAATATGTGATTTGAGTTTCGCGATGCGATATAAGTGTTGCAATGGAAAGGTTGTGATATGAGCGTATGCAATGAGAAATTGCGATTGAGCAATTGCTATATCGAAGAATAGTCATATCGGTGATCAAAATTGTTAACAAAAGGAAATACCGATATGATTCTTGCGATAATAGGATTGTGATAGATGATGTGGCTCAATGGTGGGACCGGCTTTGATTTTTATAATAAATTGGAAATCAGAAGATTTTGAATACAGGATGTAATATCGTTGATACGCTAATATGCGATATAGAACGGACATGATAGTTTTATTAAATAGATTCAATCTCTTATCGGATCTGGGATATCAGAAGTTTTAAATGTATGTCCCAATCGAAATTGTGATTTTATGAGCGGATGCGACATCTTTTAAAACTGAATTTAAATGCCATATCAGGTCCAAGACATCAGAGCTTTTAATGTATGTCCTAATCGAAATTGCGGTTTTATGAGCAAATGCAATATCTTTTAAAACTGAATTTAAATGTTATATTAGGTCCCAGACATCAAAACTTTTAAAACATGCGCTTCAACTAAAATTGTGATTTATAAATGGATGCGATATCTTTCAGAACTAAAATTAAATGTGGTGTTGGGTCCAGAATTGGGTGGATATCGCAATACTTCAATTGATGCTTTATATGAAATGTCCCAACATTAGGATGCTCTGATAATGATATATGATAATACGATGAGATTGGGACGTTTTAAAGTATCCAAAATAGAAGTGCCCAACTCAATTTTTCCTTTCTATAAAAACTCCATTCAATAATTTGATTAACCATTGGATTATTCGATCGGAGGAAGATGTTATTGTGACTTTCTCATGAGGAGAGTTGCGATATTATAATGATCCAACATGAATTTCCTGATAATGTTTTTAAGAGTCTAAATAGAATTTTAATGAAATATATAAGAAAAATTAATGAATCCTCAAATTCTGACAAAACAACTAATACTTCCCTGAGCATGTTGTAGATTTAAAATAGTTGCTTGCCTGTTTCAAGTCTCCAAAATAAAAGAAATGGAGACATGCAAAAATAAACAGAACATAAATAGGAAATAAATCATGAAAAAGAAAATCAAACAATAGATGAAGATGAACCTTTAAAATTCATACCTGGAAGAATCTTGATTGTAAGTTTACCTCATGAATCTTCTAATTCTCCCATGTATCTTTCAAAATTCCCATGTGTTCAAGAGCATATTTTTATTTAATCTAAAATGCTAAGTAATGAATTTTCATATTACATCCACCTCCAATTTACATTAAATGAGAAGAGTGTTGGCAATGAGCTTTTCAAAAATACTCATGAATCAAGGATTGTCAAGTCATGAAAATTCTTTGGATTTCTTCATGTATGATCATCGTAATGATTTTTTTGCAAAATAAGACAATCAAGTGTTTTTCACAAATGTGTATGATATAAGAGCTTCTAAAATATTCTAAGCTAATTTTTTTTAAATGAAAGGGAATGCCCGAAAATAGGATTCATTACTTGATTTATTGAAAATATGAAATAATGAAATAAGTGTGAAATAGAAAAGAAATCTAATCTATTCCCAATTCTAACTTAATTAAGGAAACATGACTAGGTATAGTCATACTTCCAATGTAACCACTCTCTCATTTCAATTCCTGCTTGTATGTATAGATCAATCATTAGTAACAAAAATACAAATAAAATTAAACTAAGGAAAATAAATTCGAAAGCAGAATGTACAGTTATTGCTAATATATTATTTACATTACCTTATCTTGAAATGTCCTTTCCAGTTGAATTTCAATTGAATCATAGAAATTTGGATGAATTTCTATTGTTTGAGAGATGTTCAAAAGAGAAGATGACAAGCCAGATCATGAGAATGAGCTTTTAGATACAATGGTCTACATAAATTTGTTAGTGTTATGTACAAGTGTTAAACTATTAACAATCTTCTGTGAAGGAAAACTTTCCAAATATTTTTCAAAGGGGTCTATGAAAAATGGATGAAAATCTATTAGATACAGTGAAAGATTATTAATTAAATTAGATTTTTGGTCATATTGTGAAAATACTCGCTTGTTGACATTGCCTTTGAGAAGGTAGAAGTAATCGATAAGAAATGAACATCAGTTGAAATTGGAAGAGAAATAGCTCTTGATGTTTACGATTAGAATATGAAACTTCATTTTCCCATTCAGACAACACATCAATTGAGTGTTCAATACTAAGATTTTCAATATGCCAGCACAAATTATTTAAAAATCAAAAATTAAAAATAGAAAACAAATCTAAATTTAAACAAAATAAGTGAAAGAAAAATAATAAAATCAAATCATAGTTTACACTAGTGTTACAATTATTGTAACAACGCAATTGGGATTGATTTAAAACAATTTTCTTTTCACAAGACTTGGTAAGAATAATAGAATTCAAATTATTTCTAATACCAACTTGTGAATTAGAAAGAGAATCATGACTATGAATAGGAATGAGATCTTGATCGCCATATAAATCATAGATTGGAATGTTTTCTCGAATGCTGAAATCATGAGTATGATTAATTATTTGAAAATGAGAACTTTTTGAAGCAATTTCTGAATTAGAGTGTTCTTAATTTTCACATGATGAGGATTAAATTGTGAAGAAGACAAATCAATATCCTCAATGTCAAAGTAACTATCATAAATGACCTCACATCATTCATTAGAATTCCCTCTGATATCATCCAATGTATCAAAACAAGAAGGAATATAAAGCACATGTTCATTAATGCCAGAAGAATGAACAATAATTAATTCTCTATCTTGATAAAAACTAATTGACAATTCATTAAGATCAGCCTCTCTGTTTTCTAAAATATCATTAATGTTAAGAGGGGATAAATTGCTATCAACAAAAAGATCAGGATAAAGGGAAAAATGAGAATCAAAAGCAATGGATTTATAAGGATCTCTATTTGAGATCTCTTGTACATTTTGCTCATTGTAAATTTCAGATTTGAGATCATTCATTTGTGTACTTGTGCTTTCTTGAAGAATGTTGCTTTGTTGTTCTAAATTTGTCATTTATTCATCATAAAAGAATTCAGAAATTTGTACAGCAGGTTGCGCGTTATTGGAAATTTCAATCGTTCCTTGTACTTGCTGATTTATGCTCTGATCTTCTGCATCTGACGTGCACTGATTTTCATCTTTCAAAGTGGTATCTTCTTCAAGATTGTTGCTAATATCTTCTTACATTTGAATAGTAAAATTTTCCAAACTTTGTGATTGAGATTCACTAACATGTGAAGGTGCATCCCGACCACTATCAATACTGTATGAAGTGTGCACTAAATGAAGGAATTGATTGTACATAATAGAGGCCACTTCATCATCATTTATTTGCATCTTCATATTGGAATTCTCAATTGTGTTAATGTAGTTGGAAGGAGTTTGAGCAAAGCTTGAAATAATTTCACATGGATTATGAATGGGAGGAAGGTAGAAAATATGTTCATAGCAATCTAATAATTCCTCTTCCATAGGTTTTTCTTCAATTTTAAATTTCAAACAATTTAATAGAAACCTGATGGTAAAATCAATTAAAGATTCATTTTCGAATCTTTGTAAATCTTCAAAATCATCACATACATGTTCGTAGTTATAACGGTTAAATTTACAAAGGAACATTGTAACAAATTGATCCCAGCTATGGATTGAGGCAACTAGAAGCGATTGACCCCAGCTTTTGGCTTTTGCCAAGAATGTAAGAGTAAAAATTCTACATAAAATACCTTCATCAATTCCTTGAAAAACTGAATTTGAAATTTTTTGAAGGAATTGTAAAGCATGATTAAATGCAGAAGTATTCCCCTTACCTTTAAAATTTACCTGAGACAAGAGTCTTACCACATTAGGTGGAGTATTGGAAGATGCACGTCCATGGATACTATTGTACCTTAAGAAACCAATTTCCTGGTTGTGTGGAAATTGTGCTTAAGACATTAATAAATATTGTTTACTGTCACTTATTTGTCACTTAAATATATGTTGTGTCTTTAAATGAAAGACCTGGAGACTTGGTCTTTAACCCTTAGTACATGTATGACCAGAACATCTCAGAATGCCATTTGTTGCTAGATATAAATGATGAATGAAAAAAGCTTGAAGGAATAGTTAAAGATAATACGTTGATCTTTCACAGAAACTATTATCTGTCACTTAGAAGAATTATGAAAATGAGAACTGAATCATAGACAATATGTTGCTTAACATAGAAACTACTATTTGTGACTCTGGGAGAAGTTAAAGATAATATGTTGATCTTTCATAGAAATTATTATCTATAACTTAGAAAAGAAGGTGGAAACTTCAAGCATAGGAGCGCTCTTTTAAGGAATTTTAACTTTATCTACATAAGCAAATAAAGACCTGCAGCTTTATTATTATACTTGAAAGAAGAAAACATAACATGACACATGACAGAGAAGGTTAAAAAGTTATACCCCGCAACTCATGAAAACTTCTTATTCTTTCATTAATCAATGATGATATCAGGAATACAATGGCCTAGTCTCCGGGTTCTCCAAAATTCCAACAACCAACCCTTTCTCTGTAAATTTTCCTCTTTTTATATATTGTGAAACAGTTGCTGATCTTTGAAACTGTCAAACTACTAAAATTGTTTCTCTAACTATCTGAAGTAAGAATTATTACAAAATATTACACAGAGGGTAAAGACATTTCAAAGATCATAAAATAACAAGAACATAACTGAATTTGGAAGAGGATGATAACTGTTGGCTTGCTTTGTTAACTGTTGTCGAGTTCCTCTGTAAACGCTTTAATAATAATTAATCCGCTTTTACCATAATGAACTGTGTTTGACTTGTATAAACTTGGGCTTACGTATGTATCAAATGCATTTTAATTGTCCAAAACACCAAGAAACCTGACCAATTGCCTTTTCTTCAAATTCAGCTTTAACACTAATTTTTCCGCTTACACAGCGAAATCATCACAAAACACGCCAAGCGGAACTGAAAGGAATTAACGCTGTTGAATAAATCTATCAAATCCATCTTTTCAACAGCCTTCTGAGTTCCCATCGCAAATCGCAATCGCCCATTTCAAATGATATATCAATAAAAACCTTTACAACCCGCAATAAGACGGATGCACCGAGTTATAATATATAGCATATAAACTATCGGGTCCAGAATCCCCATCGCTCATTACAATCAGCAAAGGAACCAACATACATGCATAAAAGGCTTTGCGGACCCGCCAGAGTTATTAAACACATTATGTATATATTCGGGTCCGACCCTTATCACAGATCGCGATCGGCGGGATCACATACATATATAATAAGTGCTCTGTGTTATTTCGGACCCGCTGACATTATAAAACATGGCATATATAATATTGGGTCCGAAACCCAATTGCAAATCGCAATTGGCCCTTGCCAACAGAACCAATCATCATAATCATTGCGGACCCGCCAAACTTTTAAATGCAACATATATATTTCGGGTCCGATGTTAACACTTTAACATTTGTTTCCTTTGTAAATCCAATATATTTCTTTATTTCTTTCTCGTTTCGATATGCACTTATATATATATATATAATATATATATATATATATATATATATTATATATATATCGGGTCTAGCTCCATATAACCATTTATATAATGACTTGTTTTGTTTATATAGCAACTTTGGCTACTCCGGGGCCGATTCTTTTACAATTCTTTTAGCGATTCCGCTATGTCACTTCTTCATCTTGCTTTTATCTCTTTTTAAAAATATTTTCAAGTGATTTTTGAATGAAACATGAATATTAAAGGTAACAAAAAATGCATGCTACAACAGATACAACTCCAAATTGGAAGTTTAAGAGGAGCCATCGTGATAAATAAAATGTTAGAATACAAAGACTCCAATAGACAACAAGTTTTAGGCCCTCCTTCTAGTGCCAAAAATGTTGAAGCCTCGAAATTTGTTGCAACAACATTAGGGGATGACCACCCGGTCCGGACCTTAAAGCATCTCCTTTTCCATTTGGAATGGTGGTTCCAACTGGTTCAACTATGTCCAATTACCTTCTCTCAATCTCCAAAATGGCTTACAATATAGCTTTCATCCACCAATGGAGAAGAGACATCAGATCAACCCTCTTGATGATCAGGCAAGAAAGTGATCCTTAAACTGATATGAGGCTCAACCAAGCCATAACTAGCGTTTGCCTCTTTGGGAAGAGGACTTATAAGAATGTAAAATTAAATCTAAATGCAAACTTATTTTATAATGTAAGCAAAAGGAACTAAATCCTAATCCTATCTCAATTAAGCAGATATAGCTCTAACCCAACTAAGAGCAAGATATTTAAATGATTGGGATTTAAATATGTCTGGTTTATAATGAATATCAAGATAATGAAGTAGTTCAATTAACTGACATTATGAATACCAAAACACATTCTATTTAGAGACCTCTTAACTGAAATAATCAACCAACAACATTTAAGAAGTAGTTCATAAAATGGTATCAATTGTCAAATTAGTAATTCAAATAATTAAACAATAATATGAGGAAGTAGTTCACACCATATTACTATTTGTTAAACCAGTATTAAAAGACATATTTCTAAGTAAATAGTTACTCAGAAATCAGAATTCAACCCATAAGAGCAGAGATAGATAATAACATATGATCGAGACAAATTACTCATACCGAAAATAGTGCAAAACTATGAATAAAATGATACATTCCTGCCATCATAAAATGAAACTAGTATTTAAAACAATAGTATTAGAAATACCAATTTTTTGAATCCATTTCTCTAGCTCTGGTCTTCGACAGTCCTTTACATTGCCTAAATTTCTGTTGTTACAACAAGAGCTGCAGAAGTGCAAACTCTGCCCATCATACATAATTCAGAATGCAAAAGAAAAATTCTCAATAATCCCCAGATCTGAGATTTTATCTCCTCCCACCTACAACTCTAAATTCATATTACATAAGTACTTTTAGAATTCCACAATTGCAGAGGAGAGAAGCCCTTATTACGTTCTACAATCTGTTATTTATAATATTTACAAAGGAATTCAAAATAGGAAAGTTTGTTGAAGAATAAATATGTTCCATCAATTTTTATTGATTTAAAATTTCATTCTTCTATTGTTGGGGCCTTCTCATTGATTGAGATTCTTTTCTCTTCCTCTCTTCAACTATTTTTTCTGCAAAACAAAATTAAAATACAAAAAATAAAATCAAAATGTTAAATCTGGAATTAAAAGAAATCCAATCAAATTCAATTAAATAAATACTTGAAAAGGAAACCTAAGCTCTCTATTGATGTTTGTGATGATTTAATTAGTCAAGAAGATTACTGACGAATCAGTCTGCACTCAGAAGAAGTCGTGGGCAAATGAGAATGCAAAAAATAAAACTCAGAAAATTGATTTTGTTAAAAATTTGAAGCATGAACTTCTGCTGGATTTTAGACCCAATAAATGATCAAATCTAGAAATGAAACTACTTCAGGAATTTTCTCCATGATTTTATCTTTCCAATGAGCCGTCTTGGTCCTTATTTAGCCAAGTAAAACTTCATTTATGAGCTTATGAAGCTGGTATATCAAAATTGCTAGAGTTTTGGAATTTCTTTTGCCTCGGCTAAAAATTAGAGTTTTTAATTAAATTCTAATCCTAACTTAGAATGCTAATATTAATTAATTAATACTAATTAATTGTAATTATGCTATTAATTTATTACGATTTTAATTAAACAAGATTAAACAAAATTTAATAATTAAAATATTAATTATATAATACTTATATTATACTCTGATTTATATTAAATTATAATATGAATGATATATAATAATTATATTATATTATAACAATAATATTATATTTTAATATTTTAAGCAAACCATTGAAATCAATCATTATTCATTTAACAAACCATTAGAATAAACCATTATTCATTTAACAAACCATTATAATCAACCAATATTAAAAAAAAAATATTACGTGAAGAGGTGATAAGTCTTTTAATGAAGGAGAGGGGGGAGTTTATGGAGGAGTGGAGTGATAAGGGAGCTTACATGAGGTGAGGAGAGGTGACGAGATGAGTAATGAGGTGGAGGGTGACGATGAGGTGACGTAGGCCCGGGAGTCATAAGGAGTGTAAAACTTTGTATTAAAACTTTTTTATCTCTCGCATTTTTCTAAAATCGCACCATCACAAATTTTAAATATAAGCAAAAAAAAAATTGTGATATGCGATTTACGATGTATCGGAATTGCAATATCGCATCGCAAATTTTGATCACAATATTTTTTAAAATCACATTTTTTGGATCACATTTTTTTAGATTGGGATTTTGGAAGGGAAGGTGAAGTGGGCCACGTTAATTAATCATCCTACAAATTTGACTTCAACCATTTTACAATTTTGAGAATCTGGTCTTGGCAACTTGTTTTAAAATAATAAATTGGAGTAAATTACCAAGATTCTGAAACACATTTTCATCCGTTGTATGATGTAGCTCGGTCATTTTGTAGGACTGTTAGTGAAAAAATGAAAAAAATATTAGTAAAAACTAAATAAGAGTAAATATTTACAATGAATGACTATTGAACTTAATTAGCTGCGAAAAATCAAGATTGTATACATTTATTTATATTTTTAGTCTAGGCGAGAAAACGATCAAACGTCAAAGGAGTGTCATTTTACAAACCGGTTAACCAAATGAGTCGAAACAAGTATCGATGGAAAGGTTGTGAAAAATTGGATTCAATTAAACAATCAAAACATAAATCCGACAAAAATGAAAAAATGATAAAATTGTAAGACAATTAACTTTAATGAAAATCATAAAAGATGCTTAGCTAAAAATTAATGGAAATGGTCCCTATTATTTGAAATAATGGGGGGTGTTGGGTTTTTCCTACAACATAAGGAAAAGGATAGGGTATGACTGCAAAACAGGGGACAAGTGATTGTGGTGTTGAAGGAATGGAATGGAGGGGTTAGGGAGTGTGTAAATTTATGGGAAAATTTTAGGGGATAGGGATAGATGTTAGGGAGTGTAGGAAAGTGAGAATTCTTAAAAACAGTGGGGGGAAGGTGTGAAAATGATAAAAACACAGTCCTAGCCTAGGAAACTGTCGATGGGGCAGCCTAGGCTAGGGTTTGTAGGAAATGTAGGAGATGAAGAGGAATAGGTGAGGGAAGTGTTTAGGGAAGTATGAAAGGTGTAGATGAGTGTAGGGGAGAAGGAAACTTAGGTTTTTACCACTGATTTGACACAAATTCACATGGAAATGAAAAACGTAGTGAAACCCTATGAGAGGGAATTTCATTGCAATTTGTTTTTTCTAGAAGATAGATGAAAGAGAAGAGTGTCAACTAATCCTTACTTGTCCAAGAGGTATTGAAAGCCCTGAATTTCTGAGATGAAACCTTGCGGATGGTTGCTTTGCCTCCAATTTGAAAATGCAACAATGGATACCAGAAGCGTAGCATAGGAGGAAAAATTTAGGAGGGTAATTTAGGATTTCAAGGAAAATTTTGGTTGCTCTGAAGGCTGGAATGTAATTAGATGGCAGAGAGAGCTCTTATGAAAGTGAAATGAACAATTTGAATGCTTTGAATGGTATTTTATAAGCTGGAGGTCGATTTTTTCTTAAGTCATGGAGGTGACATCATTGATCTTTTTTAGAAATGATGTGATGTAACTGCAACATGATCTTATCTGAAATGAAATGCTACCATTACCTTTATTCATTTTGTTCCTAAGTTGCTAACTCCCTTTAATGATGACTCAAATGATGAACATGACTCCTTTTGCTTTAAATGAATGGAATTATGATGACAATTGAAGTGGAAACCTAGACCATGACCTAAATGATGACACCAAATGCATATGTAAGACCATGATTAAAGACCTTTGAACCTTTGTAGTATGCATGATAATGATATGATGATCTTCAATGATGACCAAAACACTCTTTCGGTGACCTATCACAAGGAGTGATGACAAGACCATGACAACATTTTATGACCATGAGCATGGAGGGAGTAGTAATAAGACCTAGACACTGACCAATGATCAAATTTTATTTGAAAAATTATTTGAAAATATAACAATTTGACCTAATGACCCTATCAATCAAATGGAAAGAGTACATTTGATCACTGGTGACTCATAAACACTAACATCGGCTCCAACTGGGGATGGCATCTCCTTTAAGAGGTGTCAAGAACATCGTAGACCAGGTAGCCTCATCCATTGGGTGATGGAGTCAAAATAAAACACTTGACACTCAAAGGAATAACTAACTAAACTTAAGAAAAATTGAAACTGAATTGAATTGACTGAAAAACTTGGCTACTAACTGAACTTACTTACACATGGCAGCATACCATCAGGGTCTTAGGGCCTTCACCTCGGGCTTCAAATCCTGATGATAACCACCACCTACTGAAGATATATATACAATCATGCGATATGATCCCTCTAGTGTAACTAATCCAGCAAATGGCTACTTACTTGAATCCTACTCGTACTTTCCTTGAGTAGGCAAAGAAACAAAATATAGGCAACTCTAAGCGTCCATTGAACACGTGCTCATGATCCATAAATACAAGAAAATTCATCTTCCCTGATGACTGCAAAAAAATGGCAATAGGGTCTTCAATAATCTGGAACATTACCATGTCTTGAAAGTCAGTAGAAATACAAGGACACCCCTCATTTTCCAATGCAAGATTTTTGTCAAGATGAAAGAAGAAAATATGTTCATGAAGTTTTTCATTTGCATAAGGAGAAAGGGAAATTTGTTCTTGAAAAATTGTGTTTGAGGCAGCCATATTATCAATAGAAAAAATGTGCACATCCATAGGATCCGGGACAAACTGCTTTTCTTCAACAAACTCTTCATTTTCTGATCTTGGAGGAACATCATCATGTGCAAGACGCTCTAAAACAAACTCTTGTTTATCGTTGCTCTCCTCTTCGTAATCTTCTTGCAATGTTTGATGATTATTCTATGTCGTAATTACATTGTCTAGAACCTCCACACATGCCAATTCAAAATTATGATTTGCATGAATTTTCCCTTGAAATAGTGCTTCAGAAAATGGATGAGCTGGAGAGACATATGAGTGGTGAATGTCTAAAGATACTTGTTCATTCATTTCATCAAAAACCTCATCTTGGTCTTCACAAATCTGATCTTGAAATAAAAACCCAGAGAAAGAACAATATGAAGAGAGATATGGATGACTATCCTCATATCTTTGATCATCAAAAGACTGACAAGTCTGCTGTAAATATTCATCAAACTCACATGATGGAACATGACTATCATACATAAGCACCGACTCTTCATTAAAATAGGGTTTAACTTTCCCTTGTTCTTATGAAATGCCTACAAGTTGTTTAATGTCATCATCGAGATCCTGCTCAGTTTCACTTTCATCCAAGGGAGAAGACATATGTTCTTCTTGGTGATGGAAAGGGTTCTCATACAAAGCCTCCAGGATCTCTTCATGCATGAACTCTTCATCACCATAAGAATTCTCTAGATTTTGGATGAAAACCTCAAAATGTTCACAACAATCCTCAACCAATGACAAAGAAGGATGAGACTCTCTATATTTTTCAAAAAATGTTGAATGAAAATGTTTAAGAGAATAAATACTAGCAGATGGAAGACCTTCATACTAAGATTGTGCTTTTCCTTCTAAGGTTACCATGAACATCTTCATCATACAATCTTCAGGAAATTGAAACTTTAGCTTACGCACATACATGTGAAATTTAACGAGATGTAGAGCAACATCATCTCCTTTCTCGTCTTTAAACTTCGACAAATAAGTCTGCCAATCTACACAAGGAACATAGTTAGGAAAACCTAGAATGTGATCTCATTTTAAAGGAACATACCTTCGAGATATAGAATTCATCTCGATTTCTAAATCCTGCTGCCAGTGGAGTCTTTGGATCAAGTTGGAGTCGCCAGGTGAATGGTTCAACCTTCATATGTGTCTAACCGTTGTCCACCATCAACAAATGAAATCTAAACTTTTATGATCTGTTTGACACCTAATCCTCTATGGGTTAGTGTGGAAGCGGAATAGACTAAGGAAGTCCAAGAGACCTTGGGATGTAGAACCCAATGGTCAAACCATGTACTATAAATGTATATCATTTGTTAATAAAAAATGTACTCTCATGTTTTATCTCTCATATTCTGTTACTGCCCATGTGTGTGTTTAACATGATCTTACCGGGGAAGATTTGACACTTTGTTCCCCAATATGGTCACCAAAAATGTTAGCACTCCTCAATGTCCCAAGGCTGAGAAAGGGGACCAACGGAGGTAACCACAAACCAACTTTGGATTTGGTAGCTAGCCATACCAAATAAGAGAGAGCCCTCTTTGATTTGGTAGGGCTAGCTACCAGATCCAAAGTTGGTTTATGGTTACCTCTATCGGTCTCCTTTCTCAACCTTGGGACACTGAGGAGTGCTAATAGGAGTTATTAAGATTCAAAAAAGAAAGAAATGCATAAAAATGGGAAACTGAATCACACAAATTAACACAAGGAATTATGTGGTAAAATATTGACAATGTGTTAAGGAAACCTGCACGGAGCAAGGGATTGGAATCCTTATTGCTAAAAAAGACTCCAAGTTACAACAAGCCTCTTGGGTGATCACCAATTAATATGGGCTCTTTTGTTACATAAATTCATTTTGTTATAAAAACGGACTCAATGGTAAAAATAGATTTACCCAGATAATTACATCATTTACAGTAATTGTTATTATTTTTCAACAATCTCAACCTTGACAATAATTTTCCTAATACCTTGTCGATGCCCATTCATCATCTCTTCTGCAAGGCAAGAGAAGCCAAACACCATCGCAACTTCTCTACTAAAACTGGCTTTGTGAACATGTCTGCACGATTCTCCTGTGTATGGACCTTCTTCAGAGCTACTTTACCGCCATCGATCACATGTCTTACAAAATGGTACCTTACATCAAATGTGCTTAGTCTTAGTGTGATAAGCTAGATTTGTGGCCAAATGAATAACACTCTGGCTATCATAGAACACATTCATTTTCTCCTGCATCCTTCCAATCTCATCAAGGAGACCTTTCAACTAGATTGCCTCTTTATAGGCATCTGATGCATCTATATACTCTACTTTCATAGTAGATAAAGTAATTGTTTCTTGAAGCTTTGACATCCAACTAATTGCTCCACCTGCAAGAGTAAAGACATATCCTATAGTAGATCTCCTCTTGTCCAAATCACCTGCGTAATCAACATCCACATATCCACATAGTGAATCTTCACTACCATTAAAGATGATGCAATGGTCACTTGTGCCTCTTAAATACTGAAATACCCATTTCACTGCTTGCCAATGTTCTTCTCCCGGATTTGCCATGAACTTGCTGACAACTCCAATTTCATGTGAAACGTTAGGCCTTGTAGATACCATCGCATACATTAAGTTTCCTACCGCATTTTCATATGGTACACGAGACATGTACTTCTTTTCTTCATCAGTTCTAGGACTCAAACCTGAAGAAATCTTAAAATGGGAAGCTAATGGAAGGTTAACAAGTTTCACATTGTTCATACCGAACTTTTCAAGTACTTTCTCCACATACTTTTGCTGTGATAACTAGAGTTTACCATTTTTCATGTCTCTATGTATCTCCATGCCCAAGATATGTTTTTCCACTCCAAGATCCTTCATATCAAACGTCCTAGAGAGTTGAGCCTTTAACCTGTTGATCTCTTCCATGCTTTTGCTCGCAATAAGCATATCGTCAATATATAAGACCAATATAATGAATATGCCATTGAAACTTTTAAAGTACACACAATGATCATAGTCACTTCTAGTATAGTTATGGCTCACGATGAAGGAATCAAACTTCTTGTACCATTTCCTTGGAGACTACCTCAAGCCATACAATGATTTCCTGAGATTGCAAGCTAATATTCTGTTGCGATCTTGTACAAAACCTTCCAATTGTTTCATAAAAATATCTTCACCCAAATCTCCATGAAGAAAAGTTGTTTTAACATCTAACTGTTCTAACTCAAGATCAAGTAATGCAGTTAGTGCTAACACAGTTCGAATAGAAACAAGTTTTACGACTGTTGAAATTTTTTCATGAAAGTCAATACCTTCAACCTGAGAATACCCTTTTGCTACTAGCATCACCTTATATCTTTCGATATTTCCATCAACATTTCTCTTCAATTTGAAGACCCATTTGCATCTGACAACACTTCTCCCTTCAAGAAGTTCTACAAGATCCCAGGTTTTGTTCTTGGCTAAGGAATCCATCTTTTCTTCCACAACCTTTTTCCACTTTTTGTTATCTGCATCATCCACTGCTTCTTAATAAAAAGAAGGTTCCCCATCTTCAGTAATCAATGCAATAGATGAAGCAAAATCTTCATACCTTTTGGGTGTTCTTCTCTCCCTTATAGACCTCCTTAGAGTGACTGGTTGTTGAACGGGTACCTGAAATTCTACAGTTTCCTTTGCATATTCTTCACCTTTTTCTTCAGAAGTCTCTCCTTCCTTTTGAATTTCCAAAAAAGGTTTAGAATCCAACTGAACTTGTTGATTCGACGATACATGTTCCTGTTCGACTTTTACAACATCTAATTCTAGAAGATAGGATTCATCAAATGTTACATCTCTACTAATGACTATTTTTCATGAGGAAGGATCCCACAACCTGTATCCTTTCACCGCATAGTCGTACCCAACAAATACATAACATTTTTCTTTTGGGTCTAGCTTTGAACGTTGATTCTTTGGAATAAGAGCATATGCATCACAATAAAAAATTCTTAAATGTAAATAATCACAAGACTAACTCGACCAAACTTCTTTAGGAATTTTACAATTAATGGCAACTGAAGGTGATTTGTTTACCAAATAACAAGCAGCAGGTACTGCTTCTGCCCATAACTCCTTTTGCAGGTTAGCATTGTTGATCATGCTTTTGGCTCTTTCCATAAGAGTCTGATTCATACGTTCAACAATGCCATTTTGCTGAGGAGTATAAACAACAGTTTTATGTCTAACAACTCCTTCAACCTTGCAATATTGTTCAAATTCTAAGGAAGTAAATACATCAACTTTTCTTTTCATCATATAAACCCATACTTTCCCGGAGAAATCATCAATAAATGTTAAGAAGTATAATGCACCTCCATAAGATACAATAGGATATGTTCCCCAAAGATTAGAAGGAATATAGTCCAAAATTTCTTTACTATTATTACTTCCAGTTTTAAATTTATGTTTACATTGATTTCCATATACACAATGTTTGCAAAAATCCAAACTTAAGGATTTAAAATTAGGAAGCAATTTTCGATTCATCAGTACCTAACGACCCTTCTCGTTCATGTGACCCAGCTGCTGATGCCATAGACGAGTATCTTCTTTTTCCTTCTCAGATACAGTCGCTGCCTCACTGACCTAAGTACTTCCTTTAAGTATGTAAATATTTATGATCTTCTCTTCCTTCATCACAAACATAGCGCCCTTTGAAACTTTCAGCACTCCATTTTGACCTGTAAATTTGTAACCTTTCGAGTCCAATACTCCCAAATAAATCAAACTATTTCTTAACTCAGGTACATGTGTAACATCAGTCAATGTTCTAATTGTATCATCATACATTTTAATTTTGACATTTCCCATCCCAACAGCCTAACAAGATACATTATTACCCAAGAACACAAAGCTACCATTCATAGCTTGATATGAAGTGAACCAATTTCTGTGTGGGCTCATGTGAGGAGAAGCACCAGAATCTAACAACAATTTTCATAATTCTGAGAAACATTGCAAACAGGAAAAGCTTCATCTACCATATCTAATTCAACAGATAAGACTTCATCAATCATACCTAACTCAACTTGATTTCCTTCCTTCTTTGGGTTTTCAACGAACCCCTTTCTTTTCCAACATTCTTTCTTGAGATGCCCTATTTTGTTGCAGTACCAACATTTGGCTTTACAATTCTTGCCTTTTGATTTTTATCTAGAAGAAATTATTGCTTTCTCCCCTCTTTCCTTGGACCAACCTTTGGTTACCATGGCTTCTGGTGCGAACGTTACAATGCTAGACTTACTCCATACTTCTTCAGATAATAGAGCTCCCACAACATAATCAAATTCCAAAGATTCGGTTGTGCTCAAACTAATAGAAGTCACAAAGTGATCCCAAGACTCGGGCAAGGAACACACCAAGGTAATAACTTTATCTTCTTCTTGAAATTTAACATCCTTCCCTGACAATTGGCAAATAAGTGTATTGAAAACATTTTAAGTGTTTTGCAATTTTAGTACCTTCTCTCATCCAAAGGCTATACAATTTCCTCTTCAAATAAATTTTGTTGGTTAAATATTTGGTCATATACAAAGTTTCCAATTTTACCCACAAACTTGTTGTTGAGGTTTCTTCAACAATGTTCAAGATAACTTCATCTGCCACACACAACCTAATGGTACTAAGAGCTCAGACATCCAAGTCCTCCTAATCCAAATCTGTCATGCCAACAGGTGTTGTTGAGGTTTCTTCAACAATGTTGAAGATAACTTCATCTGCTAGACACAACCTGATGGTACTGAGAGCTCAGATGTCCAAGTCCTCCTAATCCAAATCTGTCATGCCAACAGGTTTCTTTTTAACCCCATCTAAATCTTTATGCAACCCTTGTTGCACCAACAAATTCCTTACAGTTTCCACAATGCAAAATTATTCTTGTCAGTGAACTTCTCCACCTCAAACTTAGCGTTAGTCATTTTTTCCATCTTCCTACACGAGCTCTTTCAAATAACTTTATTAATTTAAGTATTGAGGGTCTTTCACAGTGCATTATATTAGATATCATTTTTTGGGATTCAACTGCGTTAAGAAAGTCATTCATCTATGACCATTTCCATGAGAGGTAGTCGTAACTGACTAATTTCTCATGATTTTTGAATAGTCCACTTAACACTCATTGCATCGGGTGATGCTCACAAGGGTGAAGAAATGGGATTGAAACTGGTGATATGAATCACATAGCGTCAATCATCACTTCCGGGGCTTGCACCCGATAACCAGGACTTCTCGGGAGGTCACCCATCCCAGATCGCCTTTGGCTCAAGCGTGCCTAACTGTGGAGTTTTCCCCACAATCAAGCCCACTTAGCTTGCTACCCCATTTGGAAAACCTTATCAAATATTGTGCCTCATGAACCATTCAAGTAGAGATCCTTTCACTCTTATGTATTTAACTATTGAGGGTCTTTTGTAGTGCATTATATTAGATATCATTTTTTGGGATTCAACCACGTTAAGAAAGTCATTCATCTATGACCATTTCCATGAGAGGTAGTCATAATTGACTAATTTCTCATGATTTTTGAATAGCCCACTTAGCACTCATTACATCGGGATATGTTCACAGGGGTGAAGAAATGGGATTGAAACTAGTGATAGGAATCACATAGTGTCAATCATCACTTCCAGGTCTTGCACCTGGTAACCAGGACTTCCGAGGAGGTCACCCATCCCAGATCGCCTTTAGCTCAAGCGCGCTTAACTGTGGAGTTTTCCCCATAATCAAGCCCACTTAGCTTGCTACCCCATTTGCAAAACCTTAGCGAGTGTTGTGCCTCATGAACCATTCAAGTAGAGCTCCTTTCACTCTTATGTATTTAAGTATTAAGGGTCTTTCGTAGTGAGTGAAAGGAGCTCTACTTAAATGGTTCATGAGGCACAATACTTGCTAAGGTTTTGCCAAATGGGGTAGAAAGCTAAGTGGGCTTGATTGTGGGGAAAACTCCACAGTTAAGCGCGCTGAGCCAGAGGCGATCTAGGATGGGTGACCTCCCGGGAAGTCCTGGTTACCGGGTGCAAGCCCCGGAAGTGATGATTGATGCTATGTGATTCATATCACTAGTTTCAATCCCATTTCTTCACCCCTATGAGCATCACCCGATGCAATGAGTGCTAAGTGGACTATCAAAAATCATGAGAAATTATTCAGTTACGACTACCTCTCATGGAAATGGTCATAGATGAATGACTTTCTTAACGCGCTGAATCCCAAAAAATGATATCTAACTTTATTAATGATAAAGTTCTATTGAGTCTTCCAACTAGGGTTTTCCCTTTTTAATTTTTCCTTCAATTAGGGTTTTTTTCTAATTTTTTTTTTTTTTTTTCCAGTCTCTTTAACTAGGGTTGGTCTTAAAAGACTCCAAGCCGCTACTTTCAATTTTTCTTTCAAGAGAACCAAGAAAATTCAATAATTTTTGAGAAAAATTTTCAAGAATCCCACTTTACTTTGGAAACCCAACTTAACTCTTCCTATTAATATATATATAATATATATTATATATAAATTATTTTTTTTTGCTATAAAAAAATACTCGGGTGGTCTCAACGTCTCTGTCCCTTTCTGTCTTTCTGATGGCTCCTGTTTCCAACAACTCTATCTCTTTCAATCGATCGACGACTTCTGCTCCCTCAGTCGACCAGTGGCTCCTGTCTCTTGGATGGACTGACGGCTTCACCCTTGGCTGCTCAGTCACCTTATGCATGATGGACGTGCTTCAAAAAATTTAACGCATGATGACATATGGTCATTCAAAAAACAACTCTTCAACCAGAGGCTCTGTGTCGGCTTTGGTAGTTTCCTTTGCATTGATAGTTCAACTTTGACAAGAAACCATGACTATTCTTTGCGGCTATGTTCTCTTATCAAACCTCTAGACAAAATTTGAGAATGCGACTTAATCTTTGCATGAATTTCTCAGCAGCTTAATCAGACATGGTTTCATGTCAACTAATCCTTGTGAGGACTTGTTGTTCTCGATTGGCAGCTCTACAACGACTTTTCTTGATGACAGATGACGACTCCAAATTTCAAATCAATCCTTCGATGGTCAATATACAATTTTCTCTAGAGTTAAGAATGCGACATTGGCGTCTCCTCTTTATTCTACAATCAAACTACTCATCTCTGTTGGCAACCCAAACGAATCCTTGATTGCAACTCTTTTTTTCAACAGATTTACATACTTACCCTCACCAACCTCTCACGACCCTCATAATCCTGCTCTGATACCAATTGTTGTACTTTGGAGTCATTAACATTCAAACAAGAAAGAAATGCATAAAAATAGGAAACCGAATCACACAAATTAATATAAGGAATTACGTGGTAAAACCCTAACATTGTGTCAAAGAAACCTCCACAAGACAAGGGATTGTAAGTCTTATTGCTAAAAAAGACTCTCCAAGTTACAAAAAGCCTCTCGGACAATAACCAATTAATACGGGCTCTTTCGTTACATAACTTCTTTTCCTTATAAAAATTGATTGAACGGTAAAATAGATTTACCCAAATATTTACATCATTTACATTAATTGTTGTCATTTTTCAACATAATGGAGGCTTTGACCTAAAAATAATTGACCCAAGCATAAAACCGATGCTTTAATAAGTCAATTTTAATAATAATAAAACTTTGTTTTCTTTCTTTTGACAAATACATTATATTGTGACTTAAATACATTTATGAATATCAAACCTAGTTACATTCTTCAACAAATGTGGCCCTTGAAGGTAAAAATATTTAAGTAGGCATAAGTTCTTTCCCAAAGCTCAGTTTTTGGTAAATGTTATATCATTAGAAAGCTCTCAACAAGCAGAAGGTGATGGTGATCTCACAAACCAGTTTTTGTTGTAACAAAATTGAAATAATGAAGGAAAAACAAGAAGGAAGAAAAACAAGAAAGCTTAACCAAATAACCAAGACAAGAAACTGAATGGATTGGAATTTGTTATTCAACAATGATTCTCCACACATTACATTTCATGGGAATTTGATAGTTTTATATCATGAACCGTCGTTACATAAACAATATATCGGTATAAAACTGTCTAGTTACATTTACCCAAAGTTACTAATTCGTTGTCAAACTAACAAACTCCACCTTGACAACAATTTTCCTAATCCCTTGCCCATGCCCATTCATCATCTTTTCTGCAAGCCAAGAGAAGCTAAACACCACCGTAGCTTCTCTACTGTTACTGACTTTGTGAATATGTCTGCACAATTCTCTCGTGTATGGACCTTTTGAAGAGCTACTTTTCCGCCATCGATCACATGTCTCAAAAAATAATACCTTACATCAATGTGCTTGGTTTTGCTGTGATAGGCATGATTTGTAGCCAAGTGAATAGCACTTTGACTGTCACAAAGTACATTCACTTTCTCCTGCGTTCTTCCAATTTCATCAAGCAGACCCCTTAACCAGATTGCTTCTTTATTGGCATCTGAGGCAGCTATATATTCGGCTTTAGTAGTGGACAATGCAACTGTTTCTTGAAGCTTTGACATCCAACTAATTGCTCCACCTGCAAGAGTAAAGACATAACCTGTAGTAGATCTTCTTTTGTCCAAATCACCTGCATAGTCAGCATCTACATATCCGCAGACTAATCCTTCACTACCATTAAAGACGATGCAATGGTCACTTGTGCCTCTTAGATATCGAAGCACCCATTTCGTTGCTTGCCAATGTTCTTTACCTGGATTTGCCATGAACCTGCTAACAACTCCAACTGCATGTGAAATGTCAGGTCTTGTAGATACCATCGCATACATTAAGTTGCCTACCGCATTTGCACATGGTACATGAGACATATACTGCTTTTCTTCATCAGCTCTAGGACTTAAAACCGAAGAAAGCTTAAAATGGGAAGCTATTGGAATATTAACAGGTTTCACATTGTTCATAGAGAACTTTTCAAGTATTTTCTCCACATACTTCTACTGTGATAACCAAAGCTTACCATTTTTCCTGTCTCTATGTATCTCCATGCCCAAGATATG